>JANHFT010003564.1:124672-135239 GCA_032467955.1 Pseudoxenodon macrops | reverse complement strand
AAGGAAGGAAGGAAGGAAGGAAGGAAGGAAGGACTTCATGAACTATACTGATCCAGTAGAAGAACTAATTCCTAAGAATCAGTGCTAAATTCATCTCAGCTATTATGGCTTACTTTCCTTTTTGTTGTTATTAATGACTTTCACTTCCATAGTTATAACTCTCGAACTATAGATATCTATGAAAAATTATTCAGTTCTGACTTTTGCCAAAGAAAATTATTTATTTAACATTATCCTAACTAATAGGAAGGGGGAAGACAATATTTTTTTTCCCATTACAAAACTTCATGGGCATCACAGTATTTAGTGCCTGCTCAATCTCAGTTCATGTAAATGTGCATTTGAAGGTCTGCTAACCCAAATGTAAAACAAATTGAAATCTAAACAAACCTTTTATAAGACTCTGAAGGCATTCAGATGCCATCCAGCACTCAAAGCTTCACAAACCTACTCCTGTTATTCTAAAGATTCCATTCTTTGTAGAAGTGACAGTATAATTTGAACAGTTTGAGAGGTCTATGAAACACATCTAAGGTGTGCTGTGATTAAAAATCATGGCAACTGTAAGACGTGTTATCTTTTCCTCTCTTTTTTACTGCATATACTAGTCCCCAAAAAATATCAAATGTAACATTTCCCAATTGTGACAAT
This sequence comes from Pseudoxenodon macrops, assembly GCA_032467955.1. Taxonomy (NCBI): domain Eukaryota; kingdom Metazoa; phylum Chordata; class Lepidosauria; order Squamata; family Pseudoxenodontidae; genus Pseudoxenodon; species Pseudoxenodon macrops. The sequence continues at coordinate 134,588 of JANHFT010003564.1, read as the reverse complement.
GCCTGGAAAGAAACCTCAGGCATGCCGTGGAACTATAGCTGTGCCCAAATAATCTTTAAAATGTATTGCTTCATGTATGACAGAAAAGTAAGAGTCATGAGACAGATGCCTGCCAATTCTGAAATTCCAAAATAATGGAAGAGTTCGTTTAAAAAAAAATATTGAAACCTATACTCAAAATAAATCACAGAGCAGATACGTTACCTTAATATCTCATTTCATTCAAATTATCTGTCTGAATTAATGTTTTCAGTAAAGCCATTCATGCTTAATTACACAAGCAATTGATGCAATATGCTCATCATGACAAGGCTAAATATTCTGTAATTCTAATCCCTGTTTTAGAAACAGTAGAATTGAAGTAAATGAAAAAATAAAATTACTTTATAGATAGTCCTTGACTTACATCCATTCATTTAGTGACAATTTAAAGTTTCTGAAAGAAAATTACTTATTATTCTGCCTTCGCAAGCAATGAGAAACCACTTGCTCAAAAGTAAAATCAGCCCCTATTTAAAACAGGGTAGGAACAGTCTTTATTCACATTGGATAGACCAAACCAAAAATACTTAGTTACAAATGAACGTCTTTTCCCTTTCCGAAACAGGGTACGAACAGTCTCTGTTCAAGATAAGAAGTCCTTTCAATGATTAAGCCAAGCAGGAACAGTCCCTGTTCACACCAGCTGAGGCAAATTCACTACCTATTAGTTTTCAGCAAGGAGACTCCATTGGCACCTCTAATACAGAGCCATTAGTTCTGACAAACCTTTTCTGGCAAAGGAATCCGACTTGATTGATGTCCCTGAGAGCCGGCTTATTGCTTTCCATTACTCTACTCTCCTTTCCTCTCTATGCATATGTGCATCTGGGATGGACCCCATCTGTTCCTCTGCCTCACTCAGTTCAGGCCCCAAAGACAGCTGCCTTTCCACCTGAGGGAAGACAGTAGGCCCCAGCTCTGCATCTGTTTCCTCATCAGAACCTCCCAAAGGCACCAAGCTGGCCAGGCATCCCATACCCCTTATCTGACTCTGCTGTTAGTTTTGCTGACAGCTGGTGGGCCATAACACTTACGAACATTTCTCACACTTACAACCATAACAGCCTTCCGATGGTCAAACGACTAAAATGTAGGTTCTTGGTAACCAGCTGCAGTATTCTGAGGTCATGTGATCACCATTTGCAATCTTTCCAGCCAGCTTCCAACAAGCAAAGTCAATGGGGCAAATCAGATTCATGTAATCACCATGGCAAAAAATCAGGTACAATTCGTGTTAGATTGCGCGAGTAAGGAAGACACGAGGCATAGCGACAGTCAGCTACCTTTAATGAATCCAGGTGGAGGCAATTTCCGAACTGCCGGCAGACTGCAGGGAACCCGCTTTTATGGGATTCCCTGGTCGCCTGCCGGCCACTGACAGTGATTTACTTTTCCCGCCGCTAGTTTAGCCAACCAGTGGCAGTTCATGCAAATGAGCAATTGGGGACGACACAACACCATCTATTTGCCAGTACTTACCTGTCTGTCTGGATCTGGAAGTCCCATGGGATCTTAGCTTTCTTGTGCTCCACAACTTTTTGTGGGATCTCCCATGTAGACTAGGAAGGCCTAGCACATATTCTATGAATATAAATTCTAGAATATAAATCATCAGATGAGTACACCCAGGTCCTTAACAAAACTAGGGTCATCTATTAGGTCAATACCACATAACGTATACTTTGTTGGAATGTTTCTGAGGGTTTTCTGCATTGCCTGCACCTTGGGTCCTGTCTAATGTGGTAGACCCCTGTTTCTATAGATCTGGTGCTTAGTGCTTGTTCTTCTGCTGCTATGATCAGTGTATAGTGCTATCTTTTAGTCCATCCCTTTCCAGCCTCTGGTAGGATTTCCCAATGTTGGCTACCTCAGCTGATAGCACATTTCATGCAGGGTTTTGCCTTGTAATGGTGGTTCCACTGCTTGATCTTCCTCCCACATTTGCTGCTGCCTAAAGCATTCTTTCAGCAGCTCATCTTTGGATGCTGATGGTATTCCTGGGTGCTTTGGGTTCCACCCATGACAGTGGCTTTGACACTCATCAGAGCCCACCCACCCTCTTTCCAGTCTCTGAATGTTGGACTCCTCCATACATTGTGAGGAGCTTCTGACTCTTCACATTGGCAGCTTCCTCCTTTGGCCAACTCATACCGGCAAGTATCTGATGATTGGCAAGAACATTCATGTTGATAGCATTTATCTTGTTCTTTCCATTGAGTTGGCTCTTCAGGTCTTATCTGATCCTTTGGTGATGTTTGGATGTTGCTGTCTTCCTTGCCTCCTCAATGTGCTTCCCACGTGACTATGGGATATCAAGGTACTTGCGGCTGGTTGTATGTCTGCTGTGTGATCTGCTAGTAGTTCCACTCCATCAGTTTCAACTAGTTTCCCTCTCTTAACTACCACTTGACTACACTTACATAACAGAATAAGAGTTGGATGTCTTCTAGTCCAAAGGCAAATGGTAATGTAAGACCTGAAGTTAGGTTAACACCATTTATTAGTACAACCCACACATCCAACAATTCTCATAGAAAACCGAGGGAAAAGAACATCATCATCAGAAAATGCTGATCATGTCCATATGTGGGATGTGATCCTTGCCCTTTGAATCCTTATTTTGCCCAAAAGTTTCCTGAGTTCAGCTTTTGGCCATCAAAAGCTTCTTACTCATCCCTGTAGTAAACAAATGGCATCTGGAAGAGTGGGAGAGATGGCTGAATGGGAAAGATGATTCTCTTTGTCTTCTCTTCCGAAATGGTGGAGGAACAGTCCAGATTTTGCTGAGTGTCTACAAAATATCCCTACAAAAAAGTCACTCAAAGCTGAGTTGCTGTTCTTATCTCATTTCAGCAACACAGAACAGAAATCTGTGTCTGCTTGCAAATCCATGGAGCACTTTGTTGCTTACTAATATAATCCTCATAAAGCACACAATATTACTGGGTTTAATTATACCATCCAGATATTAAGAGATTTACCTCTTGCTGTTCTACATCCTGCTCTCAAACAATAATCTTTTCTTCATCTTCTGCTCTCTGCATGAAACTGAATAGGTGTTCCATTTATATGGCTCTGGACTCTGGTCGTATGACTACCCAAACCTCATTTAATCAGTTCAGAAAATCCCAAAGTACTGAAGGGCTTTTATCATCCTTGTCCTCATTCAAAGCATGAAAAAGGCGGAACTAAATATGAATATTCACATATTTAAAACCTTTGGGAATAATTCTTTTAAAAGGACACATGAAAGAAACACTTGTGTCTGAGCTGAATTTTTTTTTTTTGGCCTATTATTGAGCAATATCATGGGTAGGATCCCAGCATTTTGATAAACTGAAAGCTTTGTGAACAAAGATTTTGCTTTGGGGTTGCTCCTCCCGACTGCAGGCGTATCTTTCCATGCTACCATTTTTGGTGTGTGGGGATGTGGAGGGTTAACTAGCTAAAGAATCTTGGAAACCCTCAAAATGTCCTGTTTCCATCATCCTTACCTTTGCTGGGAAGAATTTCTGGGAACTTTAGTGCCAACACATTGTAAAGATATCCCAGTTGGGAAAGACTGATGTGTCCTTAATTGCTACATGTGTACTGATAGTAAAATTTGTTGGAAAGTTTCATAAATATAATCTGTAATTCACTTTTTACTTTTGTTAAGTAAATGGGTACTCCTACCCATTTTTCCTTCCTCCCATGTGATCTTCCTGTCCTGGTGGAATGGAGAGAGAAAAATCAGTGGCTAGTGTAGTTTACTGTTTATAGGAAAATACACAAAAGAATGCAAATTCCTATTTAGATGCATATAAGAACACACCGTCAATAGCAATCCTGAAAATGCATTGCACTGATTAACCTGTACATCAATGTGTGTGTGTGTGTGTCACCTCCACAGTCATGCACATTGTTGGGTTTATCTTCTTTATCTCTTTGGATATCATGATAAAGTATTTGCTGAAGAGGTATGGCCTTGTTTTGGTCACTTATGATCTTGTGTACCTGCTGTGGATTTGAACAAATAAACCCTTCTTCTGTACACCTAAAGTACTTATCACCTGAGAAAGCCGGTTCTGGAGGTAGATGCTTATTGTTTATAAACAATAGAAATCCATCTGCACAAGAATGTACTTCTTTTTGTTCCTTCTATAAGGGCCTTTCCGATGGCTGAGATGAAGTGCTCTCAACCCATCCTTGAGCTGGCAGAAAACTAAACCAGCATAGAATTCCCAGTCTCCATTGTTAGTCCTTATGTTACCTCCCTTTCAAGCCCCTGAAACTCCTTGGCTCTTTTTTTTTTTTTTGCAACCTAATGATGACAGTTTAACTGTTTTTAACCCAACCAGACCCTGTCCTTGGATGGTGTCAAAATAAAGGAAAATAAAACCCATTGTAACACTAGCGCAATGCGATGACTTAAGGTCTGTTTCATTATTTTTATGGGGATGAGAAGGACATGCCAGAAAACTGACATTGCTGGAGTATGTTTGTGCTATGATTTGGTTTGAATTGAGGAAAGGAGGTAAGTAAACTAGAGATAAAACATCTCTATACACATCCCAAAGGAACAACATAATGCCCCACAAAAAGGCATTTAAAAGGTACAGATAGACTGATTTCAGGCAACATCTGTAATATCTATATAAAGTTTTATTCTCCCCAAAAGGTTTAGTTGTGATTTAAGGAATTAAATCCTTTCTCAAACCTGAGATAGTTTTGCTAGTTTAACTCATGGCAAATGTTACTTTTGAAAAAAAAAAAAAAGACATTTTAAAATCATTTTCTTGCAAAATGAAACCAAATAATGAAGGCAGAAAAGTACTATAAGAGATCATTTTAGAAGTACTAATTATACAAGATCAATTAATATAAATCATAACAGGACATTAATTTCTTTTGTCTTTTGGATCCTGTTACCTTAATTAATTCTCTCTTTGGCCTTCATCCTAATATGGATGAAGTTATATTCATGATAGGAACAGTTTTCTGTCTTTGAAACTGGAGCACCAGGAGAAAAGAACATGTAGGTGTTTTTTTACATGTACTTATACAGAGGTTCCTTGTAATATTAGCACTTTTTAAAAGAATACTATTTGTGTGCAAGCTTGCAAAAATCCTTTGTATGTACAATTATGTATAAGCAATATATAATTGTCCATTGTGTTTTCATTTATGTCCTAATATAACTCTTGATTGTTTTTGTTCTCTTACTGATCAATGGGAGCAAAGCTATTGTGATTTCCTGGATACTGAATTACTCTCTGAACTTTAAAACTTGCTTTGGGGGGTCCATCATTTGCAAATGATAACGCCCATTACCCAGATTCCTAGTTGTGTTGTCTTGTCTAATGCCTACAGGTTAAATTATCTTTATTGCTTTTATATACTTAAATTCAGACCAGAGGTTGGTTCCTACCGGTTCGGACTGGTTCTACCAAGTAGGTAGTAGGCCACTGGTGACGTCACGGAGCCGGTTCTGTTGCTCCATGGGCGCTGACATCTTTTTTTGGGAATTTTTTAAAAAAATATTTTTTTTCCAGATTTTTTTTCTTCTGCACATGTGCAGAAACTGAGTTTCCAGCACTGCACATTTGTCGCCATCCTGTTTTCGGCCTTTTTTCTTTTTTTTGAAAAAAAAGTTTTAAAATATTTTTTTCAGATTTTTTTTCTCTTCTGCGCCGAATTTCCGGCACTGCACATGCGTCGCCATCTTATTTGGGGCTTTTTTTTAACTGCGCAGTCATGCGCGCACGGGGTGCCCACACAGCGCGGGAGGCAGCGAACCACCGGCAAGGTAAATTTAGAACCCACTCCTGATTCAAACACAATTTTGTCCTCAATCCTGATTGTTCATTCTCTATGAGTTTTTCATTGTTCAGGTCAAACATGGAGCATTAACCTTAACATTTCCTGGGTTCCTTGTAGCAGGGGTGGGTTCTAACTTACTTTGCCGCTGGTTCGCTGCCTCCAGTGCTGCGTGGCCACGCCTTGTGGCCCTGCGCGCACCTCGTGGGCGCACGCGCATGCGCAGTACAAAAAAATTCCAAACCCCCCCCAAAAAAGGCCAAAAACAAGATGGTGATGCATGCACAGTGCCGGAAACTTGGCTTCTGCGCATACGCAAAAGAAAAAAACTCGCAAAAAATAAACAAAAAATCCCTAAATTTTTTTTTAAAAAAAAGATGGCGGCCTCCACAGACCAGAACAGGTTCCGTGACATCACCAGCGGCTTACTACCTACTCTATAAAACTGGTCCGAACTGGTAGGAACCCACCTCTGCCTTGTAGCTGTTGCATGGCTGGTCCTGGAATGTCCTCTGTTCTTTTTGTGGTTGTCTGGGAGAAGAGGGTTTATGTTTGAAGAACAAAATGCTATTGGCCAGCTTTCCACAAAATATATATATATGGGTTTTTTTCTGGCTCGAAACTGGCCCATCACCCTTTGTTGCCTGATATACTGTTAGGTGACACCTTTCTTACTAAGCAACTCCACCTAGAAAATCTGGCATTTACAGAGTTGAATTATACTTTATCACTGGTGATGGGACAGCACCTTGAACCTCAGCTGAGATCAGCAACCAGTTTAAGGGTGATGCATCACCACCTGAAATGTTTATCACTTAGGACAGAGGTGAGCAATCTTTGGACTTCAGACTAATTTCAGAAAGCTTCTGCAAAAGATTGATTCAGATCTTTGATAAAAGCTACCTGTCTCATCCTTATGGCCTGCAAGAGAGAGAGCATAGATCTCTCTGAGAATGAGAAAAAGAAGAGTGGCTGCCACCAAAATAATATGTGTCTCCATCCACTTTGGATTTGGGCCCTACCTATTGCTTTCTTCAGCACTCTTAACTGTATGTGGACAGATTACCGCAAAGGCAACGTGAACCTTAGCAAAAATAATAATAATAACCTGTCTAAGTTAGGATCTCTCCAGATAAGGTGAAAGTGAAAACCAATGTGAAATTAACATTGAACAAAATGAAATTGCACTCTTAGCAAATGGATCAATTTTCAAGTTTGATTATTGCTGCTTGTGGGACTATAAAAAACACAGCGCGAAATCCTATTTGCCTCTTTTCCAAGTCACTGCAGATTCCACCAACACACATTCACATATATGCCTGCTGGGCAGCATCTTTAGTGTCTCTGTCTTTCATCCTACATGTTCCAAGCCATATGTTCATCTTGGCACTCCTTCCTGTGCTATATTTTCTTATGACTAATTGCAGCCTGAGCACATAGCCTTGGATTTTTGAATATGGAGATAATCCATCTCAGGAGTTAAAGCTGACAGCCCCAGGGGAACCAGAGGCATTTCAGTCCAGATGGGTATCCCTTGATGTTGCTTGCCTGAGAGCCCTAGTAGCACCTATCAATTTCTGTATCTCATCTACCAAACTCTTTGTCAGCCTAACCATCAGTCTGATTCAGGCTCCAGCTACCATGGAGATGCAACTGAAAATGATATTGAGACGGCATGTGTTCATATATATTTTAATGAAAATATTATATAATTATTCTTCTTCTTCATCATCATCATTATCTTCTTCATAGTGTTATTCCCACAGGGTTGGCTTTTTGGATCAACGAACACAATCTTGCGTGATCAAGCACAGCATCTGGCCCATGTCTGCATTTTGATGGCTATTTATTTATTTAGAGGATTTATATGGCCGGCCACTCACTCTCAGTGACATTGGGTAGCTTACAAACAATTTTAAAAACCTAATATATAAAAAAGCAATACTCACCCCGCTTGTTGTACCCCAGGTGACAACAAGCAATCAGATAAGCAAACCACTTGATGGGCTCCATCCCACTCTGGTAGAGGTGGGTTCCTACTGCTTCTATAAAACCTTTAGTAACTCTGCGGTGTCTCCGTGGCCGCTGCCATCTTGGATTTTGCTTCTGCGTATGCGCAGAAGCTAGTTTTTGATTGCTGTGTGCTGTGCACAAGCGTGCTTTACATGCGCGCACACAGCGCGAACCTGAGCAAACTGGCAGCAAAAAATCCACAACCAGGTTCCCCAGGCCTATTGGCAGAACCAGGTCTTCAGAGCCTTATGAAAGAATGTCAGAGTGGGGCCCAGTTTAATCTCTGTGGGGATGATCTTCCAAAGGGAGGGAGCCACCACGGAGAAGGCCTTTTTTCTGGGTTCTGCCAGATGCAATTCCTTAATTCCTATTAAATCTCTCACTACAAACAGCGAAAGACTGATCTGTAAAGAGAACAATGGTCAAGGATCTAGAAACAAAGACCCCCATTGTTTCATTTAACTCATTGTTACATAGAGAGACTAGCAGCAACTTTCCTTATTTTTGTACAGGACTCTTTTTCATCCTGACTTAGTGAAACCAAGGATTGAAGCTTGTGTAAAGAGTACAAATGTACCACTAATGTAAACCAGTGCTTGTGTAGTAAAAATTACAAAAAATGTTTCCTGTTTTAATGTTTGTCAAATAAACATTATAAATTCAAACAAGCAACATTAAAAAAAATAAAACGAGACAGGAATGATAGGTACATTAGTGCACCTACATGCACCCGTCCCCCCTTAAGGACTACTTAAATATGGAGTGAGATCCACGGAAATGAAGTTGGAATTAAAACTATGAAAGTTAATGTCTGAGACAACTGGATCAAGTGGAATATTCCAGCCTTTGACAGTTGTTACAAAGATATTTTTTTTACAATCAAGTTTAAAATGGTTTACTTTAAGTTTAAAGAGATTATTTGCATGTGTTACATTGCAATTAAAAGTAAAAAAGTTATTTACAGGGAAAGCGTTATTACGTATAATTTTGTAAGTGATACCTAAGTCTAACTGCAAGCGTCGCAGCTCTAAACTATCCAAACCAAGAATTTCAAGTCAAGTAACATAAGGTATTCTATTATGGACAGAAGAATGCAAGACTTTTCTTGTAAAGTACTTCTGAACTTGCTTGATTGTATTAATGTCCGATATGTGGTAAGGATTCAAAATCATTGAACAGTATTCTAGGATTAGCCTAACATCTGTTTTGTAAGTTCTAGTCAAGAATACAGTATTTCCAGAGGTGGGTTCCTACCAGTTTGGACTGGTTCTACCGAGTAGGTAGTAAGCCGCTGGTGATGTCACAGAACCGGTTCTGCTCCGTGGGCGCCACCATCTTTTTTTTTTGAAATATTGATTTTTTCTTCTTCTGCGCATGTGCAGAAGCTGAGTTTCCGGCACTGCGCATATGTCACCATCTTGTTTTGGGACTTTTTTGGGGGGGATTTTTTGGGGATTTTTTCTACTGTGCATGCGCGTGCGGCCGAGATGCGCCCACGCAGCACAGGAGGCAGCGAACCGGTGGCGAGGTAAGTTAGAACCCACTCCTGAGTATTTCCAGATAAAAAACTTCATAAAATTAAGTTTACAATTTTGTGTTTTTTTAGCAATGCTAAACAATGAACTTTAGACAATAAATCATTAGAGAGGATTACACCTAGGTCCTTAGGGTAATCTGCTAGATCAATACCACATAACTTATACTTTACATTCTGGTTTTGTTTTCTGATATGTAAAACTAAACATTTCTTAACCGAAATATGAACTTGCCAAATAGATGACCATTCAAAATTGTGGTCAATGTCATTTTTCAAAATAAATGAATTTTTAGTATTAAACAATTTTACATCATCATCAAAGAGGACACAATTATTTTTTAGTTGATCATATCATATATGTCATTTATATAAATCAGGAAAAGAGTAAGTCCCAGGACACTGCCCTGAGGAAACACCACTATTAACTGATACCGAATGAGACATTTGACATTGGACCGGGCTATTTACGAGACCGCCTTCTGCCACCAATAGCCTCCCACCGACCAGTGCGCTCACATAGAGAGG
>JANHFT010003564.1:98580-124572 GCA_032467955.1 Pseudoxenodon macrops | reverse complement strand
AGTGCATGCGCTAAAATAAGCCGTCCCCCAAAAATAAGCCCTCTCCAAAACACAGCAGCAGCCATGAGGTGACCACGCTCGCCGGTTCCTGCTCCTCAAAAATAATAAGTCCTCCCCGAAAATAAGGCCAAATGTTTATTTCGGGGCTCAAAAGAAAATAAGACCCTGTCTGGGAAACACGGTAGGCATCATGAAAACATTTTGGGGCTGGATTAGTATATCAGAATAAATTCATGCTCATCTTCGAAAAGATAAATCACTCTTTAAAAAAGTACAATTTCATATTTTTATAATTGGTATGCCACTCAGGTCACATACATTTCTTTTTTAAGTGGATGTCCATATAAATCCACTAAATAAATACATTTGTAATTAAAATATAAGCATATTCTGTATCTATTGGTTGCAGAAGTCAGGAAAAATTAAATATTATTGGAAGGGAGAGAGAAGAATTATCAGTCTAGTGATAACTTGGACACGCCTTATGATTATATGTTTTAGGCTTGTGGTCAAACATGCAGAATTTTATTTTGGTCATTGACCAAAAGTTAGTAACTACTAACTTAATAAACTCAGTAAAATTTAGTAACTACTTCACTGTTCAGTAAATTCTTAATGTGATGGTTGGGCTTGATGAAGTGATACCAGTTTCCCAATGTCTGGTTTTAAGTCACCTAGGAGGAGTCTTAAATCACCACGTTCAGTAATCTGGAGTCAATTTCTTTGCTTGGAGAGAGAAGTTGGATGACCACATTGAAATCACATTCTTGTATCCATCAAGACTATTTTAAGCTAGTTCTGTCCCTTTTCAGGTTACAAATAAGATAAAACAAATAACATGAAAGCTATGTGCTGAAACAGATAATTTCTGTGTTCTCACAAATATATAAATACCCTGAAATTGTTCTTATTTTAAATAAATAACCAAAATAGAAATCTTGTCTTATGATGTATAACAGACATAGTGTTATATGATTGGTATTTAGATATGTCAGAGATTAAATGTTGTATTTGATAAAAGCAAAATGTACTTCAAGTCAGTTGCCTGAAGTTTAGTATTCCTAAATATTGGAAGCTTTCTAATATTGGTATGACAGATTCTTAGGAAATACTGAGTTATTTTATATTCTCCAAATGGAATTTGATAATTGTATAAATTCTAAAGCTAACACACACACACACACTTCAATATATATACATATATATTCATAAATTTTGATTGGCAGCTGGACAGATATTAATAGTATCATATATACAGCTTCTATATTAGCTTGAATCATATTTCTTCCAGCATCTCACCACTAATTCCTCTTTTTCTGTTTTCTGAAATAATATCACTGCATAGCCTGGTTGATTATTTGTTTTTCTTCAGAAATACGTTTACAATATTTGATGGGGGACTGCAGATGATTCTGGTGCTACTTGGGCTATGCACGATGCACTTAAATAATCCTCAGCTTATTTTGTATGGATCAGAAAAACAGCTACGGGTAGATCCAGGTGGCTGAAACTACTTTATGAAACTAGCTCTTTGACTTACAAGCCCAAAAGGTTTCAAGGCTTTACTTTGGGAAGCCAACTACTTACACCCGAATTTATACCAGTTAATTATTAGTCATATCAAGTTATATAGAAAGACACAGAAAGCAAACATTAAAACTAGAAGTAAAATTTATCGCACCAGCCACAGAAAGTCGCAGTTCTCTTGGCATACTGAAGGGGGAGTCTGCACTCCGCGGGAGAGCTCGCCGGCCTCTTCCGTCAATAAGAAAGCATTCAGCTTGGCGCAGGCGCAGTAGCAATAGCAGGCGCGACCGAATTTAATTCTTTTTTGGAGCCCTGTTAATGAATTTCCAAAATTGGGTACCAGAAAATTTCAGGTAGGCGCCGCAAAGGGCATTGCGTCGTCGGAGCTAAGAGTTCCCGTGTATCTTTTGTGAATCAGTGCCAGCATCAGGTGAGAGGAACCTTACTCTGCTGGCTGTTTTCTTCTTCTTCCCTACTTGAGAAGGGCTCCTTACGTGTCTGTTTGCTCCGGACACTTCACTGGTCTGGGTAGAGATGCTCTTGTATTGCCGAATGTGTGTGCAAACTGAGCCACGTGGCTTTTTTTTTTTTTTTTTGCTTTAAAAAAAGATTTCAGGGAATAAACGTTTCAGTGCAATTGCTGGCTTTGGACATATTGAATGTGGACGTTTGTTTTTTGCAGCTTCACAGTTACATGGTCAGGCGTTCATGGTTGCAAAAAGGAAGAAACAGAAATCCGACTGTCCTAGGACACTTTCAGAGTCACATCACTTTGTGGAGAGTTGTCTAAATGTCTTAAGAGAGTTGCTAAAGAAGCTAGAAGAAGCTCCAGCTACTCACTTTGTGCTCCTGTAAAAGCACAAAGGTAATAACTTTTTGCTGCTAGAAAAAGTTGGAAACTTTCCTTTCTGGGAAAAATAGTTAAAACGTTAAAAAGCAGCACTGACATGTTGGATCTTGGTTTTGCAACGTGCTTTGCAGCAAATGCTTATATATTTACTGCCGTGGTTAAACTCGCCCAATTTCCTCTGTAGTGGCTCTTGTGCCTTTGAACCATTGTGTGTGGCAAACGAACAAACAGTTGCAAATCTTCTGTTTTCTGACACAATGGCTGGAAATATTTTAGAATTGACACAAAGGCCCTACTTAAGAAAAACAAAGTGACCAGCGTGTTTGTTTGGAAAAAAAAAAGGTTATATGAATGTCCCCCTGAAAGTAATAATGTACTAGAAAAATTAAAGGATGTTATATGTCTGTCAGAGAATGTAATATTCGGAGCTTCAAACCGGCTAACCATATTTAAGCCCAGGGCAAACCCAGAATTATATACTAAAGCAACAAATCAAACATGCAGTTTTAGAATTGAGGTTATCTAGCCTGCCAATAATCCCTGTGGCAAAGATCTTGGACTACAACAGTAGATGATTACAAACTTATTACAATATGAATCAGCAGTAATATGTGCCTTCAGAAAAGACCGATACAATTTTAGGCTGCTTCAAGAGTATAGTGTCTAAATACCCAGAGATAATGCTTCAGTTTTATTCTGTACTGGTCATCTTGAGTATGAGTTTCACTTTTGGACCAAATTTTAGACAGCATTCAGATAAACTACTGTAAGTTCAGAAAACTGCAGTGAGATTGATGAGGCAACTAGGACTAAGTGAAGAGAGATTGAAGGCTATACAGCTATTTAGCCTTGAGAATATTGTGTGAAAAAAAAGCATTCTTTAACTGCACTTAACACGGAAGAAAGACAAGGCAAAGCAAGAAACAATAATGGACCACTTCCAGTTGAATATTAAGAAAGTTTTATGACAGCAGTTCAGCAGTGTGTAAACCTACCAGAGAGATGATAATGTATTTTTCACTACTGGAAATGTCGTCATACAATCATTTCCTAGAAGTCTTGAGTTTGGATTGATGCAGTGAGAGACTGCACTCTTTCAAACTGTATGACACTATGCCTTAGTTTGATATGTGAAGTCAGCCAAATTGTATGTGAGGTTCTAGTTTTAACTACCGGTATCAGCATTCCCTATTCATGATCTATTTAAAAAAGTGAATTACTTGTGCTTATTGTTACCTATGAGTCTTGTAATATAAATTGGAATGCGTGTTTTTCTTTGTGATGTGATGTGTAAGAAGTTACTTCAACATTAAAAGAAAATACTGGTGAATGTGAAACCGATTATTATTTCACCTTTTAGCAAAATGAATGGTATGTTAAATATAGCTTTCTTCAATTGCACTTTTTATCCAATTCCAATACTGTGCAGTTGGAGAAGAACAAATTAGAAAAGACTTTTCTAAGTTAGCTTTGGAATGAACCACAGCAAGAAAAGCAAGTGAACACCTGGAGTTAGATCCAGCACTCTGTTCCTCCATGCTAATAAGATTAAAAGAAAAAGTACATTTGGTTCTTTGAAAATATTGTACAGAAATAGTTTAAACTCTAAGGCTCTTTCTGATTAGTAAATACATCCCTTGTCTCAGACTATTCTTACAAAGCACAACATTTTAAATTTTCAGATATTGCCCTCTGCCCATCAGTAATGATTACCAATCCATTGATATAACTAACGTAATACCAGAGACTGTAGAAATATATATAAAGAGGTTTTGCTAATCTCTGAAAAATAGGATTCCTTGACTTAACTGCATTACTAGCATAATACTTTTTTCCCAGTATGTCCCTTCCTGCATATGTATTGAAATCTCTCAAATCTCTTTGGAACTTGAGAATGGAAGCTTTTTAGTTTGCATGTGACCATATGTTTGGGCGTAAATTACATTTCAATACTTCTTTACAGAGCATTATATGCTGTTAATTTGACTAATGTTAATTACTCCCAGACCTTATTAAACTGTCTTGTTTTTATTTTCCAATGCTTAATGAAATCCAACTTGTAAAAGTCTGTAATTTAGGACATATTCAGCTTATTTTCATGCATAGGTACAAGGCTGACATTTTTTCTTCCCCATTTGTTGGAAGTTGATTTGAGAGACAGTTGTGTCTAGTGGTTAAGGCATCAGGTTAGAAAATAGGAGAGTGAGTTCGAGTCCTGCCTTAGGCATGAACCAGAGTTGGGATTCAGCCAGTTCTATAGTCAACCAGTAGCGGTGACTGCGAGAGGTTCCACCCACCTGCCCGGACATAATGTGCGAGCACCGCGCATGTGCACACTCACATTTGCGAACTGGTAGGGAAGGTAAGTGAATCCCACCTCTGACATGAATGCCTGCTGGGTGACTCTAGGCCACTTGTTCTTTCTCAGCCATGAAGTCAGGCTTCGGTGACAAGTTGCTTACTCAATTCCTGTTGTAACCAATGGATCAAAATCTGAGTTATCAGAGAAACGTGGACTTGCGCTTCTGGAAAAAAAACATTAGAGAGAAAAAAAATTGTCAGATGAACATAGAAAAAAACTCCCATGTATCCAGAAGGATGAACATTTCATAAAGTGAAAATGTATATGAAAAATGTGGTGAAATTCACTCACAAAAGGAACATAATTAAATAGGTTTTTAAATAGGGCCAGATTTATAATATTTGTTTTTAATGGGTTTTTAACTTTTGTATTGTATGTTTTTATTACTGGCTGTACACCGCCCTGAGTCTTTCGAGAGAAGGGCGGTATATAAATTTAATAAATAAATAAATAAATAAATACATTTAGTTGCCTATTTTAACTTTCTGCATCCTGTTAGACAAAAAAACAGCAATCCACTTGTATAAAAATTGAGAAATACCATAAGAATTTAGTTGCAAGAGCAGTTTATTGTGTACTATTTGCAGAGGTCCATGTAGATTACATCTACAGCTTTGCCTTGATCAAGGCATGTTGTCCAAATATTTTTACAATGCAAAAGTTGAAAATGACACTTTTTTTAAAGAAACCAAACTGTTTGCTGAAACAAGTTGTTTTCCTCCATATGGCAAATCACCAACTGATTCCATGATTTTGCATGTAATGGGCTTATAATTTTCAACTAAACTGGGATCACTATTTTTAAAGATTGGAATAACTGTAGCTAATGACCATACATTAGGCAAAGTGCTAGTTCAAAAATGATACTTCAAAATTGTGCACAGAAATAGTAAAGGGAAGGAGCAATGAACTTAACACTGAAGATTTTCTAGTTTGGAAGAAAAAAAATTCCAGATGCTATTGTGGACATATATTTGGCGATAATCTCTAACTTAGTTCTTCATGCATTCTGCTTACAGCATCAGAGTAAATTGCTTTATCCCTTCTCTCCTTTATTGTATGCTGATTTTGGGTGTTGGTCACAATTACCATGCAATTCTGGAGCAAATAAGGTTATTCAAGTGGGAATGCATAGTTCCTGTATCAGGCATATCACCAAAGATAGTGAACCTCTGATATTAATCAGCAAGTCCCAGAATCCTTAGCTCTTTGGAGGACCTGAGACAAAGAAAGGCTGTTTTACAAAGTAGGGGGAAAGCTCAATTTAGTTTGTCCCCCCCCTACTCTCCCCCGCTCCCCAAACTATCATCCTCAAAGCAGTCTCTGTCTGAAAATGGGATATCTGGTCCTTCTTGTCCTGAGCAAATTGCTGATGTACTTGCTATAATCAAGTCTTGATAAGAACTGCTGCCGACACAGTCAATCAGTCCCGTGTTTCATTTGAACATGATCACAGCCCTTGGATTACACTAAAGCCAGCTTTATGTGACTGATGAGTTCCTGATTTCTGAGTTGTGCCAATTGCTGTTGTTCTTGCTATGCATTCTCCTTGCCTAATTCATCACAGTAGTCTGTTTCACATTGCAAATAGTAAAAAAAAAAAAAGGAGGGGGGGGGAAAGAAAAAAAGGAGGCTTGTTGTGTGAACCCAAATCCTTAAGCATGCTTTGAAGTTCTGTGCTTTGTAATTCAAAAGTCATCTGGCTAGTGTCTGCTCTTTTGCCAGCTTTAATCAATGAACAATAATCAATTATCATATCAAAGTGTTCAGTGGCTTCCCCCAATGGTACAGTAATGTAGCTTGTGTGGCCTCATTTCCTGACATGACTCTGAACTAAAGCCAATGTCATGGAAGTGGTTTCTAGTCCCTCCCCCAACAGTATGGAGTTTCTCTCCTGTTTATACCCATGGGAAGAATTTGATCTGCCAACAATGTCCGTTCTGTTTTTGGACAGACACAACTGGATCAAACCCAGGAAGCCTGGGGTTCCTAATGTGAATCACCTTGCCTGCAGATGCCTGAGCTCTCAACAGGCTTTCTTCTCTCCTGGTTTTTGTAAAATATATTTAATTAAAAACAATATTTGGAAAGCTGTTAGGCTGCCAAGCAAAATGCTACGTTCCAGCTCCATATTTATTTTCAAGAATGCTTCTAGGAACTTCTCGCTGAAGCCTTCCTCAGGAGTATAACTGTAAGGTTGCCAAACTTCTCGTCATTGTTCCTAGGTCTGCTTTCCACAAAGTTGTTTTTGAAGTTTTGTGTATCTGAACATTAAATAAGGAAATCTAAAATGCTTTTAATTTTCTCTCTCTCTTACAACTGGGAATGAAGGGAGATTCCCAGGGTGGGAGATTCAGCTTAGATTCACTCTTCGAAGCAGCCTACCTATAATTCTCTTTGGAGAACATTTACAAAAAGATTTACAAGAGAAATTAAAACACAATAACAGCAATAATATGAGATGGGGAAAAAACAGGTAATGATTATTATGGTTATACTATGCTATAATATGATTGAGTTTTATTTTAGTATGTTGTATGAGCCTAGTCACTGTAGCTTTGAAAATCATGATAGGCTGTGTTTAAAAGTCTTATGGTTTAACACAACTGGCTGGGGAATTCTGGGAGTCGAAGTCCATGCATCTTGAAGTTGCCAAGTTTGAGAAACAATGTTTAGTTTATAAGCCCAGCCATATGAGCTCTGGTGCTTGGGGAAGATACTCTCAGAACAAGACAAATGACACAAACTTTGCTTTTTATCGGGATGAAATAATGAAAGCCC
Organism: Pseudoxenodon macrops; assembly: GCA_032467955.1. NCBI lineage: Eukaryota > Metazoa > Chordata > Lepidosauria > Squamata > Pseudoxenodontidae > Pseudoxenodon > Pseudoxenodon macrops. The sequence goes on along the minus strand of JANHFT010003564.1, from coordinate 117,052 downwards.
TGCTTTTATAGAGCTAGGTGAAGACAGATGGCTATCAGGGTAGTGGGGGCTGGGGAGGAAGGAGGATTTTAAAAAATCAAGATGGTGGCTGCAATTGTATAACAGATGCCCTTACTTTTAACTGTGGGGCTTCAACTGTATAGTTGCGGCCACCATTTTGATTTTTAAAAAAATTGAAGCTCCATGTGACATTTTACAATGTTTTTCCCATTCGCGGAGCTCGTGTGGGCGTGGCCTGCATATGACGCATCTGGCCCGTGGCCCATCATTTTGACACCCCTGCAAATTCACCCAATGGCTCAGACAGCTGCTTGTTGCGTCATAGCCTGGATAGGATTTATTTTATTTATATTCCAGCTTTTGACTAAGAAATGAGGCTTAAGGCTGCTAGTATAGTAATAAAGGGAAAATGAAAAACTAAGCAGATTAAAGATACAATTAAAAATATAATTAAGGCATGATGAAAAACACACCCATAAAACAGATAATGCCCAGTCTAGCTCCCAACCTGCACTTTTTAAAAAACTCCTGCCTGAATGAAAACAATTTTGTCTGCTGGGGAAAGGATAACAGAAAGGAACTGATCTTTGTTAGCCCTTTGAGGAAATGAGTACTAACACTACATTTATTCTAAGGCTACAGTAACAGAATTCGCAAGTCTGAAAGGACATCTCCCATCCCTCACCTTTACGGTACAAGGAGCTACCGGTAAATAGGTCTCTTCTGAGATGTTGCTACTAGCCCATTTCTTCTGTGGGCTAAACTACCTGTTATCTAGTCTGCTGATCCTCTTCCTGTCTTTCAAGGATATCCTCAAAGACTGCTAAATTTTGTACTCTCCAGGTGTGACGTTGCCAAGAATCAGAGCATCTTCTGGGTCTCCTTCCCAGTGATGCCTTTGAGAAATGCATCTTTGACTGAGTGTTTTATAGGAAACATGGGTTATGGCTTAGTGTAGGTCACCAGATCTATCTTCACTGCCCCTCACAGGGCTGCTTTAATTGTGGAAGCTACTACAAGAAAGCTGAAATATCCTCCCTCTTGGGCATTTTTTCTCACTGCATCCAATTCTTCTTTTTATTTTTCTTGCTACTCAATGGTGAGAGTACTTTCTTTGCCTCCTAAAATAGCTTCTGGTTTCTTCAGAGGTGTTGTGGGGAGAGAGGGAAACCAATTATATGAATTAATGAGCTTTTTAAATTAAGAGACAATGAACCTGTACCTGGTAGGCTAGTCTAAGAATGTCATGACTGTCCAGCTCTTATAGGTTTGTGCATGTGTCTAAAATAGAATTCATGCCTCATAATTTTATTTTCAAAGGAATACACCACACTCACAGGTGTCAAACTTGCAGTGTCCGTGATGTTTTGCGATATTTTTTTCCTTCACGAAGCTGGGGTGGGCGTGGCCTGCGCACGACACATCTGGTCGATGGGCCGCCAGTTTGACACACTGTTCCCTCCAGCTTGCATAAAACTAAACAGAAATGCAAGCATGGTGAAGGTTTTTCTGAGTGTTTAGTGAGCAAAGTGTTTGACAGAAGTTTGGGGCCTTGGTAGTGGCATGATGTATATGAATTATTCACATTCAGAGTGATGGAGATAAACCCCATTCCTCAAGGGGGTCCTGTTTGGGAATCTGTTTTTCAAATGTGCTTCTCTCTAGCAACCAGGGACAAAACCTTTAAAAAAAAAAAGTAATATGGCTTTGCTGTTGGATCAAAGAACTGAAATTTCTGTGTTGTTTCTCTAAAACCAGATTTTCTTATGTGAGGACAGCTGAAACACCTTAGGCTTGGACAATGAAAGATGGATTTTAGTTTCGAAATAGTTTTGCTCTATTGAAGCCTAACATGATATTAAGAGAGCCCTGCTGGAAAAGGATTAACTGTGCTCCATGATCTCTTTTTCTGCCAGGAAACCTGTTGCAGATGGCCTTCTGGAATGCATTACAAGGAAATTTAATTTCTGCTGAAAATAAATCAGTATTAAAACAAAATGGGACCGAGTAAGAATGCTCTGTGATCAGAAAATAAGTCATGTTTGGAAGCTATTTCCTTCACTAAAATCCCCACACGCAGAACAAATAATTACAGTCTTTGTCAAGGCATTACTCCCTTGAAAGATGTAATACAGATAAGAGTTCCTGATTATCTGTTAATTGTTGTAGCAGTTTAATTATACCTGAATGTTTGTTTTATAATTGATGTGCATCACCTGGAGTCACAAGTGTGTTGAATTGGGTGGCCATATGCATTTTATAAATAAATAAAGGAGAACATACTCCACCTATGATGAATCTGGTTTTGGCTGTTTAAATACAGAGACTGTATAATCCAGATTGTAATTGGGTGTTTGAAAAACAAGGGGCAAATTAAAAGAGGTAAAATGAGCGCTGCGTGGATGCTTTTCCTGTAACAGGTGACAGGTTAGGTGACTTCAATAAATTTCACATTTTGCACAGTGTGAATTCTTGCTATTTAGATTAAGTTATAGTAAAGTACTAAGAAATCGCCACTCTCCTAGGTTATCTGTAAAATAAATATTTTACATCTTCATGTCAATGTATCGTGCACTTTGTAACTGACTATCTTTGTGTAAGATCCAAATCTGATTGTACTGTTTGAAAGCCCTCCGCATTAGGGAACACGGTAGCTTCATCTTTGATAAGGAATACTTGAGAAAATGGATTGGAATTTTGTAACTGCAGAATTTCTTGCATTTAGATAGTACATACTTAGGGAGATTTACCTGATGTAATAATATTATTAGGAAACAATATATAGTAGTAGTACACAGATTTTGCTGAACTGAAAGCAAGGGTGATAACAACGGTAGTTTATTGTTATATCAGAAGACATCTTGATGTTTTCTGATCCAAATGACCCAAGTACAAGAGCAGCCACTCCTTATCTCAGGTTGGCTCAATGATTCTGTCACCTAAGACTGTCTCGGAAGGAGGCTAGATTAAGTTCTGTTTCCACAATACCTAAACCCATTAACTTAAATTTCCTTATGGGTAGTTCTGGCAAAACAACCACACTAATTTGGTAACAACAATATCAATCCAAAAGAGAAAACATTGGGGAACACCAAGGCTCCACCTATTCCCTCCCCTCCCCAATTCCCTAGTAATTCATAAGAACTTGCATCAGAGAGTACTTTGCCATTGGCCAGACAGAAAGCAGTAGATGTGAACTGAGTCAATGGAAATACGTTTCACAATCACAGGCTTGTGGTTGAGTTTTGCAAAAGGGAGACTTAGGTTTTTTTAAGCTTCATTTCAAACTGTTCCACACAACCACCTTGTTGCAGCACAACAACACCTCATTTGCTGTTTGCCAAAGATCTCTCTTCATACCAGAACCTCCTTCTAACTGTAGACCCACCAAGAAGACCATTCCAATAAATGAAGATGTATAGAGGAGGAGCTTGCAGATGTTGGTGATCCACCCTATTTTGAATTGTGTGCCATGAGACCAATTTGGTGGCTGGTGCCCCATTTGTCCTTTGTGGCACCGAGCCACAAAGGCCAAATGTTCCCCCCCTTGTTTTGAGTGTGAGGGAGGCAGGACCATGAGAAAAGCAGGAATCCTTTGCAGTTTTCTTTTTCCCTTGGACAGATTAACCACTTCATCTAAAGAATTGCATAATGAGAGTTGAAGCAAAGAAGAATTGTCAAGGTCCTCTGGCTGCATTCAGCAGTTAAAGTGTGATACTGAAAAAGATTTGTTGTAACATTTCTCCACTTTTTTTTCTCTTTTGTTCCTTAAGGCACCGAAAATGCTGAGCATGCAAATGTGCATTTTAAGTGATTCATTAAGGTTTTTGCTTCCTGGTTTACTAGTTAGCAAGGAGGGTGTGGTAAAAGTTCATTGTGATTGTTCCTCAGAGTTGGGTATCTTAGGCAAGTCATTTCCCCTTTTCCAAAAGCCACTGAGAGGAAAAGGAGGGGAATACCCTGCTGCTTTTTGACAACCAGTAAAGGAAGGAAAAGAGAGCGATGAGCCATTAAGAGAGAACAGAAGGCAATTCAGGGCTGGAGGGGGGGGGACAGAAGTTTGAGAAAGAAACCCAAAAAAAAACACCTTGCCTTGATTTTGTTTCCTATAAGGTGGGGTGAGAAATTCTGGCAGGCTTTCAAGACTCTGTCATATTACCAACAACTATAAGGGATGTTCCTCAAATCCCTGCTGCTTCTATTGCTTACCTTGGAGATGGATATATTTGGAAAAAATCAAAAAGAGAAAGGGATATGTCAGTGGCCAACATTGCTACCATACTTCCTGCTGCACTGCCCATCCCTTGTTAGACATTGATTCAGCTTCATCTTCCATTGCAAAGGAAGCAGAACTAGAGGAGGAGAATTATACTTTAATGCCATTGCAGAATGGCAGAGAGAAGGACTTTCTCAGTGGGGAAGAACATCTGCAGTGTGTATTTCCCTTTATGGCACAGTGGACAAAAATATCAGCTGTTAGAGCTGCATCCTATTATTTTTACCTGATAATGTGTTCAATAAAAATTTCAATGGGAAGGAGGAGAGAAATGGACTTATGCTACAAGATGTGTGTGTGTGTATGCATGCACTTATTGGCATTGGATTTATTTGAAAAAAACACACAATTTCATCCTTGGTGTAGTGGTTTTGCAGAACCTCTTCGTAGAATGCAGCTGGATTCGAAGGAAAATATGCTCCTCTCAAACCTGATTTTCTAAGTTTGAACTGAATTGCTTGCAACTTCAAAATGTGCAAGGCCCTTGCCTTGGTTGGAGGTTTGCATTTAAAAACATGAAAATACAGTAAATCTTAGGTTTGCAGAAAAGAGGAAGGATTCTTCAGACATGTTCTGCCATACTGTAATAATGGGCAAAAGAAAAGGAAGAGAAGAGACATCCTATGCGTACCATATATCAGTTAGGATGGGGATGAAATGGAGATGCTATGAATGAACGGATGAATGAGGTTGGTTTCCCAGTGCTTACTGCCCTCACACACTCTATTGCAGGGGTGTCAAACTCGCAATGACACATCATCACTTGACGCATCAGGACTTCCCCCCTTCCCTAAACTGGATGTGGGTGTGGCCAGCACATGATGCATGCGGCCCGTGGGCTGGGAGTTCGACACCCCTGCCCTATTGTGTATTGAATTGAGAACGGCAACATTAATACCAGCATTGTAACTGAGGCATGGTATAAAGTATAGGCTGTGGGGACAGCAGCTGTTTATATTGCCAGTTTAAGAACAGAGGAAAACGTATTGTTGCTCTGGGGATGATCTCTTGATCTCCAGCTTTTCTTCTCGAAGAACTTGTATGCTAGTTATGTGCCCTGGCTATGTGGAAAAAGTAACTGTTACAGGAGAAAGTGTTTCATTTGTCTTCTGGAAGACACCAGTCCAGCTGTTCCAGGGATGGTGTAGTAAATTTACTGTAGTATTGTTGATACTACAAGTGGTTCAGACCCCAAACCAGAAGAAGAGTCAAAGGAAGGATCAAATAGAGTAGTAATTAGTCACTATCAAAATGTATCAGTTGATGATATTGTGATGATATTGGTGGTACATTCCTCTCATCTACGTTTTCTCTTAGTGTAATGCTTGCACTTAAAACTGCCATTAAACTCTTCTTCAATTTTATATGTATGTGGTTAAAATTTGCTACCCAACAACAGCTATCAAATCTTCAGTTTTTTCCAATCTTTTTCCCGCATCAGGCAATGTCACTGCCTTCAAAGAACCTTTTGTATTTCGCATTATACTTTTAAATTTGGCTTAATTTTACACAACACTTTTGTAAACTCTTCCTCCAAGGATCGTAATGGTATCGTCTTTGAAAGAAAATAGCAAAAAGGTAAAGTCAAATGTAAGTCAAACGAATCTTGATTCCTGTTGTGAATGTGAAGATAAACAACTGGGAATGAGGTAAGAGGGTGTTGTTGCAAACAAAAATGGCCTATTTTGAAACAATTAAGTCAGGAAATGCAGCTGAAAATATGGTCACTGCTTCTCAAGATATACAAGGTTGATCAAATGCATGACACTAAACATTTCACTGATATTTAAGGGATCCTTTCTTCACTTGATTATAGAACTTCATTGTAAGAGACAACGATCCTTATTGTCTTCATAATTCTAAATATTAACTTCCTTCTACATGACTGTAGATTAACAATAAAAAAATTACATGTATTTTAATATTATTTCCCTTTCTTAAAGCATATCTGTGCTAAGCTGATCCTGTCCTGTGCTCATGCAGCTGAAGTCTAAGCTGGTTAAAAAAAAACACCTTTATATTATGCGGTGTGGGAGAACTGGTATCAATGGATTGCCATTAGAAACCAGAAATAGAAAGGTATATAGAGTGAGATTGATTAACTAGAATGTATGCAATATATTGAATGTTGAATGTTATTGTTAATTACATGGAAAATGTCACTGATTTGTTAAATTTATGATAGAGTTTTGTAAAGAAAAATAAACAATGTTTTTCAAAAAAAACAAAACACCACACCTTTCCATATTGAGGCATTTGGACAATAGTATGCAAAGATATTCAATCTGAATTGCAGATTACCACACTTCCCCATTGAGCAATTCATCAGCTCCTTTGCCTTTCCACCTTTATCTTTTTTGAGTGGTTGTGGTAGAAGCTTGCTGGACATGTTACTATGAAATTGAAATCTTATATACAAACCACCAAAGTGCCCATACATTCATGTACATAGCGAGAAACATTCTTTTTTAAATGGTTGTTTCTGCACTCTATTTTACTCTGATTAATTCTGTACCTCTCTTTATCAACACTGCTGAAATAGCACCAGGATCAAGATCTTTGATTACAACATTATCTATGCGACGTTTGAAACCTATATGTTATCTGGGAGCTGCAGGTGAAACCCTTATACAGGCAGTTCTCAACTTATAACCACAACTGAGCCCAAAATTTATGTTGCCAAGTGAAACATTTGTTAAGCGAGTTTGCCCCATTTTATGACTTTTCTTGCCACTGTTGTTAAGCGAATCATTGCAATTGTTAAGTTGATAAACATGGTTGTTAAATGAATCTGGTTTTCCCCATTGACTTTGCTCGTCAGAAGGTCGCAAAAGTTGATCACATGACCTGAATTGTGATCATGTGACCATGGGGAATGCTGCAACTGTCATAAGGGTGAAAAATGATCATAAGTCACTTTTTTCAATGTTGTTGTAATTGAGCTGTCGCTACATGACCTGTTGTAAGTCAGTAACTAACTGTCAGGTGACAAGAGGAGCAGTAAATCCACAAACCTATTTAACCAAAAGACCTTGGGGGAAAACTAGTTGTTCAGAAAACAAAATATAATTGGAAAAAAAGTTTGCCAGGTTTCAAGTGATATATGAAACAACCTGTGCTAAGCAGAGTATAATTATAAAGGACACTGGAACTTAAAACGATGTATGGCATGCATTCAGTGAAGAAGCATATTTTGCTGCCAAATTATCCGTCAAGCAAGCTGTTATGAGTGGTAAAAATATTAAGGCTAATCTTCACTACTTACATAGTGTAGCCACCATGTTGATGCTTAGCTACAAATGGCTTTAATGTAGTTGGAAATACAATACTACAATGAATTAATCCTAAAAATAGAAAGGATAATGTAGTCCACCATCTATCTAATAATTCTCTAGATAGGAAAGGACCATATCTCCCTGAATTCTCAGCCAAAATTTCTACAGCAACTAGAGAACTAGAGAACATTACCACCTTTCCCTAGAAAGTCAGTAGAGAATCCTGTTTTGCAAAACTATTATTTAAAAATAAAATAAAATCAGGAGGCATTGTCAAGATCCCAATTTCTTCCAATCTAAGAAGACCTTCCTAGCATTCCCTTTCATGAGTGTTCAGAACTTATAGGCAAATATCTGCTACATCTGGAGTTACTTTTCAGCAATATAATTCCTCCCTCCTTTGCTTTCTATTTTTGCTTTCCTTTTGTGGGCTTAAAAAACGTGCTTTACTAATGCAAGCAAATTACTGGACAGAGAAATGGTAGATGCAAAATCCCTAGAGAATCTTCTCATTTGGAGGAAAAGTACTTCTGGCTCAGGTTTCAATAATTATCCAAAGATCAACTTTCCAGCGTTAAGGCATTTAAATGCCATTTGATCACCACTTCCCTCTCTTCTCCTATAACTCTTCCCTCCTCCCATTTTATAAGTAATTGGGTTGTAACTGCTGAGTGAATCTCAGGTCATCTTTCATTCAGTAAAATATATGTTCTTATTGGCAAGCTCTTTCCTTACTTAAAAAACATCTATCATGCTTTACTTACAGCTGTTTTGTGTGTTATGTTCTCATATAACTGCTATGCCGAAATAACTGGATATTATAATAGGATTAAACAGTTTCTCGTGATACAGTTCTGATGTCATAGCAGGAAGACTTACTATTGACTGGATCAATTATTTCTAGTGGGTTAAAAATGGGTAACATTCTTACCCTTCCCCCAAAGGAGTAAAAAAATATTTGAAGGGTAAGTACAGATGTAAATTTGATTGATGGGTTTGCTGTGGATATTCATTCAGCGGCTGTGCTCGCAAAACATGCTCAGCCAGGTTGGAGACGAGGCAGCAGCTTTTACACAATGTGCTAAGCTGGGTTATTGTTAAACTTCGTTTGGTTTTTGTGGCTTTGTGTATTGTGTGAACCCAACCCAGATGGTTCTACGTGTTATCCCAACTCAGAAAACAAGTTAGTGAACAGGCATAACAGGCAAGAAACAGACTGCAACTTTGCAATATGCAGGAAGGTGCAAGACAGATGATAATGCTTACATGAAATATGAAATGAAGTTAGGAATAAACCATATTACATCAGAGGAGGCGATGGAGGAAATCCAGGCAGACAGGCATGTATGTGGGTGAGAAGCTGGCAACTTCTTCCTGGGATGGACTCAACTCTTAGTGCCTACACAGTTGCACAACAACAGTGTGGATGTACTTTGCCACTGACTGCCTCATATTTTTTTAGCTTAGTCTATAAAGATAGCTTTTCTGGTGGTTTCTCAACTAAGTATTTCAAACATTCCACATTCAATGTAATTTTACATTTGACAACCACTGGAGAAATAAAAGTTCAGATTTTTAACAGGTAAGAAGAATGTTCTTTTCCTTTTCTTCAAATATATATATATTAATTGTATTGTTTTTAATGTAAGAAAAGTAGAAAGAAAACACAACAAAAATTAAATAATAGCAATAGCACTTAGACTTATATACCACTTCATAGTGCTTTACAGCCCTCTCTAAATGGTTTACAAAGTCAGCATATTGCCCCCAACAATCTGGGTCCTCATTTTACCCATCTTGGAAGGATGGAAGGCTGAGTCAACCTTGAGCCAGTGAGAATCAAAGTGCTGAACTGCTGGCAGCCAACAGTCACCAGAAGTAGCCTGCAGTACTGCATTCTAACCACTGCGCCACCACGGTTCATATGCCCAAATACTGATCCTCTGACCATAGGGATGTTGCGATGGTCGTAAGTGCGAAGACCAGTTGTAAGTCATTTGTTGCAAAGTCATCAGAATCAAACATCAAACAATAGCGAAATGAATGGTAAATAAGTTGAGGAACTACCTGTACTTGTAGGGTTAATTTCTAAACAAGTGTTAAAATATTTAAATTGAGTTATTCTGCTTTTGATTTTAATATCTCCTAACCAGGGGTGAAAACCAGCAGATTCTGATAGGTTCTGGAAAACGGGTAGCGGAAATTTTGAGTAGTTCGGAGAACTAGTAGTGGAAATTTTGAGTAGTTTGGACAACTGGCAAATACCACCTCTGGCTGGCCCCAGAGTGTGGTGGGAATGGAGATTTTGCAGTATCCTTCCCCTGACATGTCTGCCAAGCCATGCCCACCAAGTCACACCCACAGAACTGGTAGTAAAAAAAATGGATTTCACCACTGCTCCTAACTCACAGGTGACAAACTCATATGGTCACGCTGTCGTCACGTGACGTATTTTGATTTCCCCTCTTTCCTAAACTGGGCATGGGCGTGGCCAGCGTGTGATGCATCCGGCCTTTGGGCACAAAAGTTTGACACCCCTGTCCTAACTAATTCCTTTAGCATCTCCTTTTTTTCCACCTATCAGGATTTGTCCTATCAGGAAATTCTACTTACCTTGTTTATATGTTTATTAAAATTTACTTTCTTAAAGACAACAATATGCATTCATCTGAACTCAGTTTTAGTTTTCCTTATTCCTTATTATCAAGAACACCATCATTACATATTCATTTCCCCCCAGTTAAAAGGAACTTTTAATTTCACTTCATTCAGATAACTGATTTTCTACTCCAAGGATCTCCAACCGGCAGCATGCCAGAATTGATCATGCAAACAAGTGAAGCCCCATCCATGTGATGGAGGCAGCACATGAAACCATGCCCTCCTCTGGTCAGTAGAAAAACTTCTTTTCATGGAACTGGTCCCTAGTGCTCAAAAAGTTGGGGGTTGCTACTCTAACCTGTGAACAACAATCAGCTATTATGTGTTCATCCTGCATAGAAAAACACTGCAAAACAAGCCAGGAATTTTCCTTAATGACCATGTTTAGTCTCATTTGTGCCTCAACAGATATGAGAAAATTAAAATTACCTCTTGCTACTACATGTCTCTGAAAGATTTGCAATTTGCTTCTGGAAAGGATCAACTACATTTTCTGCTTGGTTGGATCAGAAATGGTAGACATCAATAACAGTGTTGCATCTATTCAGTATTCTACTTATTTTACCCAGATGCACTATTCAGAATGACCAAGCCATTCACCTGAATTTCTGAACAAGAGCAGATACTTAAACATCTAGTACAAATCTTCCTGATTCTGTCTTGCTTCTATCTTTTTTTGTACTTCACTTGCTGTATCCCAATCATAGAATTTCCCTATTAAATTATATATGCCTCCTATGTTAAGAGTTTCAGCTCATTTTATTTATTTCCTGTACCCTGACTATTAGGGCGTATACAACAAAAACTATGAACTTTATGAGCCAATGTTCTTTCTGATTTTTCAGAAAGTGGTTTAATAGGCTACACCAACACTCCTACTTCTTGTACAATGCATAAATCTTTACCTGAAGTACTTACATTATGATTTTAATCTCCAAATGCCAATGAGTTCAGTTTAAACCCCCTCCTAATGAAGTTTGGCATGTTTTAATGAAATAAATTCTTATCAGTCCTTGTGAAATATAACTTGTCACATGCTAGGAGTTCAAATAATTCAAAGAGTGCTCCTAGATACCAAATCCTTCCATCAGTATTATTTCTGAAGTCAGTTATTTAAGTATTCGCTAGTCCTATGCTATGAATTACAAGAATGCATAAAAAATATCCGACCTATCTGGTTTTTAAGCTTCCTTGCTGGATCTTCAGAACTCACAATGGTTCTGGGAGTACAATTTTATTTCTCTTTCTACCCAAAACGATCAGAAAGAAGAAATAATTGTAAGAGAACTTCTAAAATTTGGAATTGCCTAATCTGCGTTCCTTGCAGACAATTCATTTTTAAGCCATTGGATTTCATTGATATGCATTAATTTTGTCTTCAATTATTGTGAGTCTTTTCTTTTTCTTGTTGCATTCCCTCTGCAATTTCTCCTGACATCTGTTTCCCCCCTTTTGCTCCTGGAACCTCAGAACCTCTTTCTTCTAAAATGTTGTATTCCAGCAAAAATACCAACATGCCCAACTGAATACAGGCCATAACTCCCAAGTCTTCATCCTCAATTTTATCTCTTAAAGCATCGCCTTTATTTCTTTTCACCTTCAGCTTTGAGGGAAAATATGGTAGGGACTGTCCCACCTAAACTCTCTTGTTGGAACTCTGCTGCCAAATTCCTGTTAGTTCTTCTTTTTTGCTCGCTCCCTGAGAAACGGCAGGCCTCCTGTAGTCTGTAGCAGCCTCTCCTTGATCAGCAAGAAAAAAAGTCAGTTCATCATTGTGTGTGCGTGCATGTGTGCCTTTGAGAAATTGTTGACTCCGCATGGCTGCCTTTACTAGTCCCTGCAATTTTCTTTGCAAGATTTTTTAAAGTAGTTTGTCACTGCCTTCTTCCTAGGGCTGAAAGAAAACGATTGGTCCAAGTCACCCAAACGCCTTCATGCCTAAGGCGGAACTGAAATTCTTGGTCTCCTGGTTTCTAGCCTAGTATCTTAATTACTGCACCAAACTGGTTCTCTCATTTTATCATACACAATAGATAATCAGCCACTCTCAGAGCAAGTCCCTTTTAATCAGGAAATGATTTTCCTCTCTCTATATCAGTAAGGACACAAACCCTCCAAACACACAATCAATGATTATTCCCTTCTTCCTAAGAAGCCTAAGTCAATTAAATCTAAGTCAATTTAAGTTTCCTGTTTTCTTTCTCTGACAATTTCTTCCTAGAAGCTATCTTCCAAGAGTGTGGGCAACTGTCTTTGTTTGTTGAAGAGAAAATACTTGCTCAATCACCCAGAATAGATAATCAGCAACTATTTGAGTGATTTTTTCAGCCCCTGGAACTAATCACACCTAGATGTGCTCTCACTTTCCTCTCTTGCCTCTTCCTCCTGATGGACTTTGTTCCCAAATGGTAAGCTTTTCCTATTTACATGCTCAGTGCACAACCGCTTTTCACAATATTGAATTTATTTTTGCATATCCATATTTTTTTCTGTTTAGAGAATTACAGGAATTACTGGCCAGTTAAAATAATTGAAAAGTTAATGATAAGTGATGCCATATATAATAGGAAGTGGTGGAAAAGCTAACAGCAATTAAAATGAAATAAAGGTGTGAAGGGAAAGCACCACAATATCATCTATCACATCATTGCATAGGAAGAGTTAGGACCATAGGAAGCGCACAATAGTCCAGACATAGCAAGGAGTGACGCTGCTTGTATCTCTTGCATAGTATTGGAAAGAAAACTGCACGGATGTGTCTGTAAAATCACCAATTGCTGAACTTTTGCATGATTTCTCTTCTGTTTAAAAATATATATATAGGAATTGTCAGTTTCCTGTTGCTGAATGAAAATTTGCTTAATAAATTAAAGAATAGGAAAATGTCAATTACATTGAAGTTCTTGCACTTATTTATTTATGGAATGGCCAAGCTGTGTGAGAGAAACTCCTGACTTCCTTTCTGCAATCATCTCTTCTGCAGCATGCAGCCTCACTGGCTTTCTATGCATCCATTAGATGTCAAAGTAAGATCTCGCAGAAAACCTTGTCCCATTGGATTTGTGCACTAGTACCGCTATTGTCCCCACTTAAAGAGGACTCCTACCTGTGGGGGGGAAATATACTATAATTTCTCCTTTTTGCTAAATACATTCAGATAAGTTGTCTTCTCCCAAATTTACTGCCAAAGAATGAGAAAGCTTGGGTCACTCCATAGTCCAAACATGTCTTCTGTTTCCCACCAATGTCATAACTAAATTTCAGCTCTGGTTCAACCATTATAGCTCTGACCATCAGAGATCTTAATTCTTTCGTAATCTTTCCTTATTCAATACCTTGATAAGTAACATTAGCAAACATGAGAAAAATAATTTTATTTTATAGTGGGAAAAGACTAGAAAAACCAGTGCATGTCATAGATGACTAAAAAAAATAGAATATTTTAAAGCTTTTCTCCTTTGGATATGCTATTGAACAGATGATTGCGGTGTAAAAATATTATATTGGTTTAAATGATACTCATCTCTCAGCTAGAAGGCAGAATGCTGATCTGGGCTTGAGAATTGACCATGGTGAATCCTAGATTCCTAATACCAGCCCACCCGTTATATCTAAGAGAGTGTCAAAGTGTCAATTGGAACATGTTAAAGACTCATGTCTGTCTTCATTACAGACACAGCACTACACCTTGTCACCACTTGTGCCGTAATGTTGTGATATTTCACACACCATTTCACTAGCAGCAGCTCAAGGCAATTTAGATTCATTGCTTTTCAGCTATTCAAATCTTAGGGGGAGGTTTTTTTGGGGGGGAATGCGTGGTGAGGCTATTTTTACAAGCACCTTCTCTTTGAGTTTCTCTTCCTTATGGGAAGCTCCTGACTAAATTATTTCCTTGCATCTGGATGCTTCTTTTTCTGCAAAATATCAGCTGATAATGCACAATAATAGAAAATGCACATAGTAAGAAGCAGATGGCAGTTGTGCATGCAACATCCATATCCATAATCCTGGGAGTCTAGGCATCTGGGAAACTAAATTCTTCAACTATAAATTAAAAGTATGAAAAGCTAATTTTCATTCTGCATGTTTATCTTGTAAACCTCGTAAGGCAGCCTTCATCACAAGACCAGCATTCTGCTCTGGCAATATATATATATAGTGCTGATTTATACAAGAAATCTGTGGAATATGTAGATAGATTCTATGTTTTCTAAAATGTCATGTTTGTGAACTGAAATATCTATCTTGGCAGTAAAATGATCTCCATCTTCAGGTGGCCTGCTGTATTTTGGTACCTGTATGAAATAGAGAAATACTGTTCTTTAATATTACCATCCCCCTCCAAAAATCATGAAATTCAGTTCTAGGCCTGCATTTTGAAGTCGCATTACATCTGAGAACATGGGTCTCAAACAATCACCTAAAAATGACATTTGAAAGAAAGACTGTTGATCGGCTAGGGAAGAATACAGCTCAAGAGATTAGTTATGTTTGGCATACAAAAGGCCCCAAATTCAATCCTGAATATCTCTACAGCAAAAGAAAAAGAAAATTCCTTGCCAGAAATTCCAGGATTATAATAAGTGTAGACAATATTAAGCTCAATGTACCAGTTACCTAACTCAGTGCATTGCTTATAATGGGCAGTGAGTTACACTTAGTCAACTATCCTTCAGTTGAAACTTCTTCAGTCCTATGGGTTTACATCCACAGCTTGCTACCACAAAATAGCCACCAATAAACCATTATTGTTTCACAGCAGGAGATATGGTGGCACTTCTCTGTCTTGGTTTCCAAAATAATTTGGGTGGCTGTTGGTATGATGCATCCTATCTTGAATACGTGATAGTGGGATAGTGCCTGTTGTTCTGCCTCAAGAGGCAAAATATTTTCAGCCAGACCTATTTATAGTATGATAGAGAAAAGCAGCTGGGAGAAAGCTGTGGCTGGGTGAAAATGACATGGAGGGGAGGAATAAAGCATTAGCATTTCTATCTCTGCCTCCCACATTCTATGTCAGCAGCTTTACTAACAATTCAGTGGCTGCATGCTATGTGCCTAACAATAGCTCACCAGGTAGCATTTCAAGGGTGCAGGAAAAAAGTGCATAATGCATAGCCCTAATTGGGGGGTGGGATATAATGTTCTGCTTTAGTGGTAGTTCTGGCTCAACTCCCCCCTCCTCCAATCATTGCAAGCACTGTCATGGTCAGTTGCCTTGCCCCCAAATCCCGCTACTATATTTGGTGAGAAATTTGGTATTGCAGCAGATTAATGACCTTAGCAAAATGTAATTACACAACAGAGTTCTACTCTTAATAACCACGTATTTTACTTGTCAATGTGCCTTAATTGAAAATGAGTAGGCGATACAAGTTGCAGTGGAGTTGGCTGGCAAGCCTTTAACGCTATATTAATTGTAGTAATTAGCAGTCACTTTATGTTGGAGTCATCTATAAATAGGGGGTCCATTAGTTTAGCAGAAGAGTGTGATTTAAAATGCAAATAAAAACCCAATTAGACATATAAATCACTCGCCCTCCTAAAATTTACTGTCAAAAAAGGACAGTGTGTATGTTTTTGTGTATGTGTGTGTACGCACGTGCACACCCGTGTGTGTTCTCTCTCTCTCTGTCTCTCTTTCGCTGTCTTTCTCTCTCTCTATCACACACACACACACACACTGATTTCTGCAGGTCAAATTGTTTGAGCTAGACTTTAAAAAAAATGTCATTTGGAAGAGGATGAGAACAGCGGAAAGATTCTGAGCAAATTAGTCCCCATATAGCAATTCTGATCTGTCTAACCCCATAAGGCATTACAGGTGGTAATGGAATCTCAGCTGCCTACAGTTATAAATGGAGCTTTTGAGACATTGAGGATGGTTTTCTTTGTGAAACTATCTGAGGCTTTGGAGAGATGCTGCCCTAACGGTGGCTCTCCAGTGTCAAAAGTAAAGCTTAATTTTCTGGATCCAAAAGGAAAACTGAAGCCGAGGTGGCTTACCTTTTGGCCTGAGTCATCAAAACAGGTAAGGTCCTGCACTCATAAGATTTTCAACAAAAGACATCATATACGATAAAATTTAGCATGGCTTTAAAGACCGCAAGAGTTCTAAATGTAGCAACATCATGTTGGTTGTTTCTAGACCAAAGAAAAGGAGAGGGAAAAGGCTGATGCTTTTTCCCACCCACTGACTTTGATTTATTTTCCCAGATGGCTTGGTGTAGCTCAGAGTGTGGAATTGCACTGCCATGCTTCTTCAAAAGCTTATGAATCTGACATAAGGTGACATCCAGTGCATCTCCAAGGCCCGGTGGAGGGCATGTGTCTGACCTGTGCAGAATGACTAATACAATGATGTTCTTATCTCTCGGAAGTACACGTTAGTTTTCTTTCTTTCTACTAAATACCCAAATGATTTCATTACAAAAAGCATCTTCCCAATGAATGAAGATAAATGGCTTCATTTCTTCATTCATTCTTTTCTGATTAGCTTAGCTCTTAAACCAACTTGCAATCTAATAAACATCTTCCATGAAAAAAACAAAACAGCCAACGCTTCCTCCTGTTAATATTGTACAAGTGTTGTTGCAGAGCTCAGTTGCTATCTTTGAACAAAGGAATTACAAAAACAGATTGCATTGTAAAATAGCTAAACTTGACTTCATTAGAACATTTAACAGTATTTCTCATGGATTAAATTGGGACCAGTGATTTTTAATCATACTACAGATGCTAAGCAGTTCGTTAATGCAAGAACGTTTGTGTCACATCCAACAAGTCTTCTATGAATGACCAGTAATTAGCTATCTGATTTCCTACGTTTCCGTTCCCTTTTATTTATCCTTTCAATATTCCTCTCTTAGTTATGAAGGTAATCATTCTCTTTTTGCTGAAGAATGCATCTCATCAAATGGACTATAGCCATGAAAATTTAAGTTACATTTATTAACCATAAAGGTATCTCAAGACTCTCCATTCCCTGTATAATCTTCTTTGTATCTCTTATTTCCTTTTTTGTCCCATCATTCATGCTTTCTGTGATGTTTTAGCTCCCATTGTTCTTTCTGGCTATTTTTCTGCTAAGAGATTTTATTTCTGGATGACTCTAGTGACAAATGTATGCAATGAAAGGGCTGAAGCAGACAGGATTAGGTTAGTTGAAGCAAATGTAGATGCAGTGCAAATTTGACTGCAATGACACAAGACATATTTCCATCCATCATGGCATTTAAACTAAACACACTGTCATAGTAAATTCCCCCTTTCTCCTCCATTCTTATAGATTGCAAGCTTGAAAAAAGGCACTGTCAAATTAATTTTTTTAATCAGCTGCATTAAAATCCTTGCTTAAGTTGAAGTACAATGTAAAAATACTTTCAACAAATAAATTCACAGTAGAGTTGGTTTGAAAAAGTCTATGTCTAAATGTGAAAATGAAACTAACGTTGCTTAAAGAACCAGATACATATTGAGATGTGCTGAATTTCATAAATATAAGTGAAATTAATAATCTTACACTGGTCATCTTTAGACTCTTTCAGAGTGAGATACACGTCAAACAAGGGAACATACGGTGCAGTGACTAGATACTCACAGTTATGATTATTTTCCAGCATATCCTGCAGTGATCAGGATCTATTATTTCATGTTGAAATTCCATTTGGATGCAGATCTGATAGCATTTTGCTTCTCTTGATTCCAACTTCTTACTTCTCAACACCCAAATGCTTGGATCCTGATGTGGCTGAAACATACATGCTAGCAATCGACTCTGTTTTATTTTATTTCGTTAGTGGGAATTGTTAGGCATGAAGCTGTTTATAAATTAAATTGAAGGAGGACAAAGAGGCATCATTTACTGGCCAGGAAGGGTGAGCCCTGATTGGCTCTGGTTCTCTGTCAACATTATAGAGAGACAGAAATTGGTGAAAAAGTGACCTACAATCTGGTTGTACTTTCAAGTGGAAGGGAAAGTTCAGTGACAGAAAAGAAAGTATCATTTGGGAACTATAGAAAGAAAGAGAGGGTAAAAGATAATGGGCTTATAAGTACCGTGTTTCCCTGAAAATAAGACAGGATCTTATTTTTCTTTTGACCCCCTGAAATAAGTGCTTGGCCTTACTTTCGGGAGGTCTTATTATTTTTGAGATGCAGGAGGCAGCGAGCGTGATCACCTCATGGCTGCTGCTGTGTTTTGGGGAGGGCTTATTTTAGCACATGCGCTCAAAAGCCTGATTGGTCTTATTATCTG
>JANHFT010003564.1:83460-94681 GCA_032467955.1 Pseudoxenodon macrops | reverse complement strand
TCAAGCAGGTATTAGATAACATATATAGGTATAAACATGATTTGAATATGTGAAATGAATATGAATATAAGGGAGCATTAGGACAGGGATGGTAGGCACGCTGGTGCGCTTATGCACGCCCCTTACCAAATTACCTCTCAAAGCAGCCTCACAAGGCCCATTTATCTTGCGTGAACATCTTGAATACACAGTAAGTGAAGTGAGGTCACTCCACTTTTCAATAAGTCAGTCAAAATCAGTACACACAAAAGAGGTCATCTAAATTCATTACATTATCCAAATTACTAAAGTGTAATTGCAATCCCCATGTTATGATAACACTTTGTGGGATCACGAAATTCTTTGGACTTAACAGTTTAAAATCTGTTGGTACTTCAAATATTACTGGTCAAATGAGTGCATTTAGGTTAATTCCAGATTTGAGCATTCACAATAAATTGTAATCTGGCTCTTACTTGAACCCATGTAATACTTAGATAATACCTAGAAAATTTTCTGATTTGCTGGCCAGATGCAGCACATCAGATAAATGGAGCATTTTGCCTGACTGGCAAAACCAAATCAGTTTCCCCCAAGAAGCTGATTTTTACTTACAACCCAGATTGTATAATCTTTATCCTGAGGATAAGGCTCAGAAGAAGGAGCAGGATAGCTGTAGCTGTATCAGAATAACAGAAGAATAACAGAAGAATAACAGAATTGGAAGTCACCTTGTAGGTCATCTAGTCCAACCTCCCACCAAAGCAGGAGACCTACAGCATTTCTGACAGATGGCAGTCCAGTCTCTTCTTGAAAGCTTCCAGTGATGAGGCTCCCACAACTTCTGAAGGCAAACTGTTCCATTGGTTCATTGTTCCTACTGTCAGAAAATTTATCCTTATTTCCAGATTGAATCTCTCCTTGATCAATTTCCATCCATTATTCCTTGTCTGGCCTTCAGGTGCTTTGGAAAATAGGTTGACCCCCTCCTCTCTGTGATAGCCCCTCAAGTATTGGAACACTACTATCAATATCTCCCCTGGTCCTTCTCTTCACTAGACTAGCCATGCCTATTTCCTCTAACCCAGGGATGTCAAACTTGCAGCATCACGTGACATATCAGGACTCCCCCTCCTTTGCTAAACTGGACAGGGCATGTCGAGGGCGTGACACATCTGGCCTGTGGACTGTGAGTTTGACAGCCCTGCTCTATATGGTTATATATTCGAGTACAAAGTTCAAATGATCTCCTAACCCCACTGAAATGAAACTTGGTCATTGATTCAAGGAGCTAGTAAGTTTAGCTAAGTTATTGTATTTGTCTTATTTCAGATTGTTGTTGATGTTTATTATCTTCCCATTGCTTCCTGCATTTTCCTTTTCTTAATGAACTCCATTTTGACAACAGCAGATTTGGCTTCATTGATGTCAGAAGGGAATTTATAGTTGGGATAGTTGGGAAAAGAAATTTGACACATCATTGGAAAAGTGAATGTTTGCTGATGATACAAGATTGGGGAGGCCAAAACTGCAGAATCTGCAGCAACGGCAAAACTGAAGACATACTGAAGACATACTGTACTAATACTAATACTGTATAATAGAAGCCTAGCAAAAATTCAAGTAGGAATGACTTTCTTATGAACAACACATTACACAGTGAGACAAATTCATGCTTTTGCAATATGGATTTTAGGAAAGGCGTTAAGAAGCCAATTAAAAGGAGCTATATAGAGATTAGCAATAACTGCCGATGTTTTAACATTCAATGTATATCACAAATGTTTAGGACATGGCAGAAGGAATGGGAAGAATTGCTACCAAAAGTCCTTTTTCAAAATGTTTATACTTATGTTATTTATCTTCTACTTTGCTTTGGGTATCTTTATTCTGATCTGATTTCTGTTCAAATAATCTTTCAAAGCTTGTAAAGTAAAAAGGATTGTAACTTTTTCCTACATGCAACACGACATGGTATGAAAATTACCCCTCTGCTTCAGGATTGAGGCAAGGTTCATTAACTTCTGTATAGCTGGCTTTGGGGCAAGAAGATCCAAAGTTTGTTCCTATTTCCCCAAATCCAGTGGAAGAAAAAAAAATATTGGCTAGAACTATAGACTATTTGCTAGAGCTAGTCAGAAAGTACCAAGAACTCCATTCTGAGGTTAGCTTATCCCAACAATTTTACTAGAGAATTATCGAAAGAAGGAAGTTTTCCAAAGTTGTTTCACCTTACTCACTGAGCATTTGTAAAAATGCTCCTATCTAAGAGAAAGGATGTCAACTAGGAGCATAACTGCTTTGATATCTGTCTTCCAACTAAATTAGAACTGACTCCTGTTCTAAATGGTGACCCCCTTTCTTTCCTTGTTATATTGATGAATCTGGTCACAGACAAATCAGAATGGATTGCAGACATATCCAACCCTTTAAGATGCAAAGTTAATTGCAAGCTCTCCAATTTTCTCCATTACAAAGATCAAAGGTCTGGTTGCATTCACTGGCAAATCTCAAAGATGAGTCGTGGCGGCTAGACCAGACCAAGATGAATCAGCAGTAATTACAGGCCAGTATGGGCCTCCTGAAGTGGCAGCTTAAAAAGAACCACTACCACCATCACCAAACAATGGATTTGAGTGTTTTAGCTTCGTGGTTACAAAATCAAGCTCAAAGACCATATCCTACTGATTGCAGTCAAGTCCATTAATTATATGATGCATTTCTCATATAACAAATGAATGAAAAAGGAATTGGCAGGAGGAGACCTCTTAACATATTTCCCAACAACAAAAGAACAAGGACAATAATTCGAATATCGTCTAAGACACATTGTGGACTTCTGGGCATTATTCCATACATAAAATGTTTCATCCTAAAATAAGGTAGAGCCCAGTTCCACCTCTTTTATTAACCCACCTGAAGGTATATGTTCTTATTTCCATATATGCTAATATCCATTTGGCAAAGTTTTTCTCTTCCAAGCTAGGCAGACATAATTTCTCCATCAGCCTCTGCACTGACTGTTAAATGTGGGTCAAGGAATGAAGAGGCAGGACACCAAATACCTTCAGCACCTTTATTTCCTAGCTGCTATACTCAGAACTGCCAGATGGCAATCTGCGTGCTCTATTTAAAGATTCCCGGCTGAACAGCCGGCCATTGACAGGCATTTATTTTTCCCCGTCGCTTGATTATCCGATCAGCAGCGGCTATGAAAATACCTGCTCCATACATCCATACATAACCCCCCTCCCTTCTCAGTTGGTGAATTGTCCAATTGGCAACTGACGAACATGACGTAGTCACCTAGGTTGGCGGGTTGTGTTATTGTCCTACTAGGCCTGCACATTTCAGTTGTTCCAGCGACTTTGTCTGGTGCAGTCGTGCCTATTCGCTCTCTGGGATTGGTTTGTGGAACCTTCTGGAATTCGCCGTTAGGCGTGGCGGCCTCCTGATGGGTGTCTCCGGCCTCGACTCACGGATAATCTCGCTGGATCCTGGCATTCTCAGATAAGTGTCCCCAGTCTTGTGTCGGATCTGAGAGTAGGGCATACGGGTGTTGTTGAGTTAGGGCTGGTTCCTCGGCATCGTTCATCTCGCTGGTGGGACTGCATGCTCCTTGGGGCAGAGACTCATTTTGTTTGGGGTTCGAACTGACGTCTAGCTCGTCCAGCTGTCTCAGTTGGGATTCTCCCAGTCTTTTCCGTAGCTGGTCGATATGCCTCCACTACACTGGTCCATTCATTAACTCCACCATGTACAATTTGGGTCTGGTGATAGCCACCATACTGGCTTTCTCCTATTTGGGGTCCCCTGCATAGTTTAGAGCGAATACAGGATTCCCAACTCTGAACTCTCTGGATGGTCTGGCGGACTCTAGTGGAACTTTGGGGTCATAGTTTGGATGCAACCTGTCTAGTTGTGAATGTAGTTTCCAACCCATGAGAAGTTCAGCTGGGCTCCAGTTTATGGCTATGTTTGGCGTAATATGTTGGGCTAGTAGGAACTGGTCTACTTTCTCTTGCCAGTCCCGGGGACCCATTTGGACAAGTGTTTCTTTAGTAAGCCTCACCATTCGTTCCGCTTGTCTGTTGCTGGTTGGCTTGAGGGCACCACCAGTGCATGCCAGATGCCCAGTTCGGCTAGAACTGTCTCCATCCTTTTGGTGGTGAGCTGGGGCCAGTTGTAGGATGTCGGGTAGGCCATGGGTCACAAATAGTCTCCGCAATGCCTGGGTGCAACCACTGTGTGCAATCACTGCTTCCATTGTGATTGCTGGCATGATGACGACCTCCAGCCACTTTGAGTAGATATCCACCATGATTAAGAATGTCTGGCCCCCCATTGGCCTCGCAAAGTCTATGTGTAGCCTTGACCAGGGTCCCTTCGGCATTTCCCATTCCTGGGTGTTGGGCATGGTGAAACTGGCCATGTCTCTTGACAGGGTGAGCAGGTGGGCAGCCATTCTGTAATGTCTTGATCAATGTCCGGCCACCAGATATAGCTGCGGGCCACTGCCTTCATGTGCACTATTCCCGGGTGCCCCACATGCAACGTTTTGAGTATGTGCTTTCTTAAAATCTGGGGAACAACCACTCTTTCTCCCCATAGGAGACACCCTCTCTTTGTGGACAGTAACTATGGTCAGAGGAAGCTGGTCTGTAAATTTTTTAAAGTTCACTTTGACTTCAGCACAGCCCAAGACTTTTATCGGGTTGCCTTGGAAGTCATTTAAATTGATGGGTTGTAGCATGAGGTTGCTTACCCCTATGGTTGGCTTGAGCTGCTTGAGGGTCACCCAGGACATAATGGTGAATACTGAGCCAGTATCCAATTCCATCTTGCATGGGGTCTCTTCAATGTGGGGCGTGATATGGAATTTGTCCCTGTCCCCAGCATCTGAGTGCCTCACGGTGGTGTGATAGATTCCTCAGTTGGGGTAGTTTTCTTCCCTCCGACGGTTCCTTTGGAAACTGGGTCTGGCTTGTCCCTGTCTCCCGGGTCCCCCAGGTGGCTTTGGTGGCTGCGGTGGCAGCATCGTCACTCGACAAGCCTCGGCAATGTGTTCCCTTCTTTGGCACCTCTGGCAATAGCTTCTTTAAAACGACACGCTGGCCTGGTGTGCTTTCCGAAGCATCCGGAGCAACGGGTTTGCCGTATTTCACTGTCCCACTGGTTTACCCGTCTCTCTGGATAGATGTGGTGAATGACTTCCTCTTCTTCAGATTCGGTGTCGTACTCCGGTATCTCGGTCACCCAGTCTGGTTCTCTTTGGGTCCTATGCACCCCACTGGTCTTTCGGATATTTGCAGCTGATTTGTCTGATGATTCTGTAGCTCTTGCTTCTTCTATGGCACTTTGAAAGGTCACTCCCTTCTTCATGAGCAATTTTTTCTGTAGTGTGAGGTCTCGTATTCTGAGGATGATTCGATCTCTCATAATCTCTTCTGGGTTTACGAACTCACATTTAGTGGCAATCTCCCTTAATTTAGCAACAAAGTCATTAATAGTCTCTCCTTCTCTTTGGCGCTGATGGTAAAATTCGTTTCGGCTTACCATGGGAGTTGCGGTGGGTGCATAGCAGAGGAGGGTTTCTACCAGTTCTGACTGGTTCTACCAAGTAGGTAGTAAGCCACTGGTGATGTCACAGAGCCAGTTCTTGTCTGTGGATGCTGCCATCTTTTTTTTAAATTTGTTTTGGGGGTGGGATTTTTAAAAAAAAATCGGGGTTTATTCTTCTGCGCGTGCGTAGAAGCCCAGTTTCCGACACTGCATGTGCGTCGCCATCTTGTTTTTGGTCTTTTTTGGGGGGAATATTTTGGATTTTTTCTACTGTGCATGGGCATGCCCATGCGGCACGCCCATGCAGCACAGGAGACAGCGAACCAGTGGCAAGGTAAGTTAGAACCCACCCCTGGTGCATAGCGATCCTTCAGTGCCATTTGCAACGTTGTCCAAGCGATGGCTTTGATGTTGTCACAGGCGACAAGAGTTTGTGCCATCTTATATAGTCTCATGCCACAGTATGTTAGGAATAGGGCTCTCTTCCTGTTGTCGGGCAGATCCTGGTAGTTGTTAGTTTCCAGGAACATTCTGAATCTGCCCGTGTAGGTGTGCCATTCTTCGTTTTGTGGATTGAAGATCGCTGGTGCCGGTTGAGTTGCCATCCTTTGGTTTGACCGGTGTAGAAGTCTTGTCCTCTCTGAAGATGGGTGTGGATGCCACAAGGTTGATGTCCTCCTGGTTCTTCTTCAGGATCCCACCTTCGTCACCAGTGTTAAGTGTGGGTTGAGGAACGAAGAGGCAGGACACAAAATACCTTCAGCGCCTTTATTTCCTAGCTGCTATACTCAGAACTGCCAGCCGGCAGCCTGCGCGCTCTATTTAAAGATCCCCGGCTAAATAGCCGGCCACTGAAAAGCATTTATTTTTTCCTGCCGCTTGATTATCCAATCAGTGGCAGCTATGCAAATACTTGCTCCGTACGTACGTAACACCGACCACAGGAATACTCTTTTTCTAGGTCTTTTAATCTCAAATTCTGTGAAACAGCTTTTTAAAAATACATTCCCTGCTGTTGATTTGAACCAAGCTGATTTCTTATTTGTTTAAGGTTATATTTCAACATAAGGTAAAGGTAAAGGTTCCCCTCGCACATATGTGCTAGTCATTCCCGACTCTAAGGGGCAGTGCTCATCTCTGTTTCAAAGCCGAAGAGCCAGCGCTGTCCAAAGATGTCATGTGGCTGGTGCCACTATAAGAGGACCTGTCTCATCTTACTTTAATATAAGAGTAGTGGTTTTAGAAGAAGAAGATTGCAGTTATTCAGGGCTGTACAGCAATATAGGGGTATACTAGCCTTTAGATAAGAGGAAAATGGTTGACACAGAATTCGCATCGTCAAAGGAGAAGAAAGGAAGGGCATCTGCAAATTTTGGTCTGTAGATGCCAGATCAAAAGTGAAGGCAGGGAAAAATGTTGCCAAGCCAGTTCCATGAGTTATACTGCTGCTAAACTGGAATACATAGCATCACTGCACACAGAAACCACATTCAGCGGTGCTATTCACACTGACAATTTATAGCATAATCCAGCCACCATAGTGCCAATATAAAGTCTGTCTGCAATTATGACAGAGTGCCATAGTGACGTCTATAAATCATAAATGCACCTAGCCTCAACCAACCTCCACCACCACAAAAGTTATAAAAGAGGTCTAAGGAAAAGGAGTATATTAAGAGAGAAATAGTTTCAGGAGAACAGGTTGTGTAGTGTGCTGAATGGCATGGAAATGAGCCAAATGTCACCAGTCTAGGGAAAAAAGGCCCCATGTGGCAGACTGCTCCCAGTTCCCTGTTTATTAGTTTAATAAATACAAATATATTGCAGCATTAAATGGGCTTGGTTAATTCTACTTGTATGCTCTTACCTATTGGGGCAAACAAGGGAAATATTTTTTCAGTATCTCTGAAGGTTTTTCCTGAAGTCTTTCTAACGACTGCAATTGCCTACGAGATAATAAAATCATAATTATCCTAGGTTATCCAGATAGTTGCAGTCAGTTATAGTTAGAGAATAAATTGCATTTGGATGGCAATGTACAAACAACTACTCCAGCCTCCCAAATATAAAACCATATACATCTATATAGGAGCTGTGATGACTTAATTCACATCACGGTATCATCATGCAAATGGTGGCCCCTTCACGCCTCTCCTGGGGGACATAAATTCTGTCAATTTTGGCCTCCTTTCCATAGGCATTATAAACAGTTTATATATTGTGTAATTGCACTTACCAAATTGTGGGCCCTTTCACGCCACCAATGTCAAGCCCTTGAAAAGCAATTTACTCAGCTGCACAATGGAGACAAGAGCATAGGAATCCACAGATCCTGAATGATGCAAAAACCATACATGGAGGCACACAAGGCCACGCAAGACTTCATACAAGATGCGTCCTGCCCAGGTCATGTCCAGAGTGGAGACATTATTTCTGATTCATAGTATTCCCCCTGTAAAAATCAACTGGTTGTGCAGGAATAAGAAGAATGGTGAAGTTCAGTAAGTCTTCCCTTGCAGTGGGAAGTAATAAATTTTGAGTGAATTCATCATTTCCCTTCTTGTTTTCTGTAAGACGTCAATGTACATTGCCCTTGAGTGTCACGAGAGAATAGTATTCAGAAACACATTCCTAATTACAGAAGATGCATTTTACAAAAATGAATCAAAATCAACTTATATCTTTACACAAGACAGGCCCTTTCTTTAAGGGCCCTTGTTATACAGGTAGTCCTCGACTTATGACCACAAACAGCCCAAATTTTATGTTGCTAAGTGAGACATTGGTTAAGTGAGTTTTGCCCCACTTTACAACCTTACTTGCCACAATTGTTAAGTGAATCGTTGCAGGTGTTAAGTTACTAGCATGGTTGTTAAGAGAATGTGGCTTCCCCATTGACTTTGCTTGTCAGAAGGTCACAAGAAGTGATCACATGATCCTGGGACACTGAAACCATCATGAGCCAGCTGACAAGCAACTGAATTTTGATCACGTGACCTTAGGGATGCCGCAGTGGTCATAAATGTGTAAAAAAGCAATAGCACTATACTTAGACTTATATACTGCTTTACAGTGCTTTTACATCCCTCTCTAAGCAGTTTACAAAGTCAGCATCTTGCTTCCAATAATCTGGCTCCTCATTTTATCGACCTCGGAAGGAGGGAAGGCTGAGTCAACCTTGAGTCTGGTGAGATTCGAACTGCCAAATTGCAGTCAGCCGGCAGTCAGCAAAAGTAGCCTGCGGTACTGCACTCTAACCACTGTGCCACCACGGCAATGGTTATAAGTCACTTTTTTCAATGCCTTTGTAAGTTCGAATGGTCACTAAATGAACTGTTGTAAGTTGAGGATTACCCCCACCTCCCATATCACATGACCATATTTTGGGCACTTGGCAACCTGCTCACATTTACAACTGTTTGTCAACTGCCATCGATCAGCATTTGCAATCCTCTGCTGGCTTCCCCGAAAAACACCCACCCAAACATAACATTAATCTCCTGACCATCTGCGGCTTTAAAAAAAATGAAATAAAATGTTGCGAGCAATTATTTAATACATATAACAAAAAAAGCTTATGTTATGTTAAAAGGAAATTACAAATAATGCTTAAAACAGAGTTGCAAAAATTATCTGGTGTTTTTTTTTTTTTCCTGTTTAGAATAATAGAAAGGGAATAACATTATCCAAAATGGTTGAAGAGCTTAACATGTGATTTCCCTTTCTAATGTTAATAGGAAGCACATGATAAAATCTGTAGCCAAGGCTTTGAAGATCTTGTACTGAATGTGAAGAAACTTTATCCAAGTAATGTGCAAGACGGGATAAAAGGACACACACACGCAAAGTCCTTTGTAAGCAAATTATTATTTTATTTTACGAACCACAATTCTATGCAAAGTTGAAATGGAAAATACCCCTTATTAATTACACGAGGCCATTTTCTCTTTCAATAAGTGATATATCTCTCATCAACCCTGTACCTTACCTGCCCTTCTTTTTCTGGAACATTAATAATGATTAATCATTTCTCTGGGCCTTGTTTCACCCTGGCTAAAGCTCCCCCCCCCCAAAATGATTTGAACTGCAGTGTGAATAGACAAAAGCAGTGTGCACGCAGTTGGACTTACCAATGTATGGAGTAAACATGGCTGCTTTTCCCTGGCTTAATCAGAGGTGGGTTCCTGCTAGTTCGGACTGGTTTGCTAGAACTGGTAGCGGGAATTTCCCCCCAGTCGCCAAACCAACAACGATGGCTGGCTGGACACGCCCACAAACCGGTCCTCCGGCTCAAAATTGGTCCTCCAACTTCAAATCAGCCGAAAAACAACCCTCTGCACATGCACAGAGAGTTTTCACCCAGAAGTGAAAATCAGCTTTATTATGTCAAAGTTTCACAGGGCCTGAGTGTCTTAACTATCTTAAAACGAGTTCATGTATTTATGTAGTTTGGATTAACTCATTTGGCCAGTGGATCAAAAAGGTTTCTCTCTCTCTCTCTCTCTCTCTCTCTCTCACACACACACACACACACACACACACACACACACACACACATCATTACCATCTTTCATATCTTAAAAGAATGATGGATTGCATTCTATACCTTATCATTCCACGGTGAAATAGATGGGCATCTGAATCTTCTAGTGAAGCTGCTAAGAGATTTATAGTTTTGGGGAAAGTTTGCATGGTGGAGATATTTTGGGAACAGGAATAAAGAATTAAAAAAAAACAACGGTATAGATCTTTGTTCCAAATGACACATTTATCAAGAAAATTTTTAGATCTGTGTCTGCTTTCTGGTAAACTTCAGCTCTGTAAGTTTTTCTTTCGTTTAGAAAGTATTGATTGTGATGCCCTTGGGATGTTTGTTGAGTAAGAAGCTTGCTTATTATTGCCCTGCTGAGTCTGTAGCAGGTACAGGTTTCAAGGACCCATGATGCAAAGAGAATGGTGAGTTTGCATCACTTACCAGTTCCCTTGAGAATCTCTAAAGCCTTAGATAGAAGATATTAACAGTGTAACGTCAAAACAGACTTGTTTTAAAAAAATGTAGATGTTCTGCTTGTAAGGGAAACAAATCATGCTTGTAATATTTCCACTTTTAATTGTTTGGGTTAAAAGCTTCCAGTGACACACATATAATTCAAGGCCACACTAGGAGGTAGAAGGTTTCCTAATAATATTTTGTAAATATTGTAGCCACATCAGGTTGCACTGAAGATCAGTCAACTAGTAATTTTGGAAAAGATTTAGCCCTTTAACCAATTCTGAATTGTCCTTTTTGTTTACCTCTATGGTGGAGCATCTCCATGTTTTTTCATCCCCTCTCCTGTGTCTGGTTTATTATCAGCAGTGAAGGGGTGCGAGAGAAAAAGCATTAATGTTTTCTCCTAGTACGAATAATCCCAGTTGCCTTCAGTTGCCTGGACATTGCATAAGAAGCAAGGCAAGGGAGAGGAGTATAGAATTGTTAAGCTTTTCCTCTTTTGTCACTACTTGTCAGTGTAAAGAATACAACAAGCTTTCTCAATGACTTGCTGGTCAACAAGCTGACCATCGTTTATTGGTTTGTTTAGACTTGATACCTCCACAGATATCCTTCATTTAATTCACTGTGGATCAGTTCTAGTTCGAAACATATTTAGCAGAGACCTAGTGTCAGGACTGCCATTCT
>JANHFT010003564.1:52256-70364 GCA_032467955.1 Pseudoxenodon macrops | reverse complement strand
CCCTATGACTATCATTACGTGTTGTACCTTATGATTTTTGACAAATGTATCTTGTCCTTTTATGTACACTGAGAGCATATGCACCAAAGACAAATTCCTTGTGTGTCCAATTACACTTATCCAAGAAATAATTCTATTCTATTCTATTCTATTCCATTCTATTCTATTCCTTTTATTCTTGATCCCCCTTAAATCCTTTGATGTGTAGTTATTACAGATGGAATATTTACTTGTTTCCTTTTTTCCCCTTTGTTGCAATGGGAAAAAATGTGCAGCTATTGTGTATGAGATACAAATACATACGGTACTTTTTAATTTAGCCCCTAGGATTGCCAGAAAAAGCAGAGCCGTGAACCCTTACATCACTACATGTTGATGTAACTTTTAAATGGCTCATTGCATTATCAGTCCAGTTCAGGCTGGATTGCCTTAGTCAAGAACGGGAGGTTTTAAAAAAAAAACTAGTCCAATCTATCTAGATTTTTAATAAGCTGCCTTCCACGTTTTGAATGTCAAAGCTTGTCTTTTTCCCCCCTCCCCCTTCCTCTAGCCTCCTCCATCCAGCCCTTTCCAATCTTAACCTTTTTCCTGCCCTCCCACCTTCTCTCCTTTGCAAGGACACAATCTCTCCTTCCAAGGAGAGGCTTTACACTGCTTGTGTGAGCAGCTGACAAAGAGAACAAGGCATTTCTTAGCATTTCAATGTTGGGCTGCTTCTGGATTGGAGAGTGGCTGGTGCACCTGTTGTGATAAGCAGACTCTCTTCACAGCTCAACTGAAAAGAGACCACGTTGGGCCCCCGCCCTGCCAGCTCCCTTTTTTGTGAATGCTAATAATTAAGAGAAAGGGTCTAAGCATGAGCCACAAAAAAAGAGAGAAAAGAAAGAGAGAGAGAGAGAGAGAGAGAGAGAGAGAGAGAGAGAGAGAGAGAGAGAGAGAGAGAGAAGAAAATGAAAGTTGTGTTTCCTTGGCTTAAAGAAAAGGGGAGGGGGAAGGAAAGGGGAAAAATAAAACCCTTCTCAACTGTTTTGTAAGAAGCCCAGAGTGAAAGTTTATTGTACAATAAAAAGGGAATGACCGGATAATCACAGTGGATTTTGCTTCCCCCGTCCAACATAATTTGTCCTGTTCTGTGCCATTCTTTACGTTTCTTTTCCCTTATCTGGCTGTGCAACACAGCTTGTTAAAAAAAAAAAAAAAGCCACCAGGGTTTCTCCCTTCCAGCTATTTACAAATGCAAGTTTTGTCCTTTGTGTGTGTTTTTGTGTGTGTGTGTGTGTGTGTTTCCTGGCAGTGGAACCAAGGTCTTCCTGGCTGGGGCCTTCTGCTCAGAATGAGCGTGGCCCTTGTATCCAAAGTGTGCAAACTTCACAAGGCACAGCAGCCCTCCAAGTTCACCTGTGTTGTCAGTCAGTTGGTATGTCAACTTGAAGACAAGGCAAAGCATAAACTCTGGAATGGTGACAAGTGCATTCACTTGGGCTAAAAAAGGCAGGGAGATGAAGAAGAGGAGGAGGAGGAGGAGGAGGAGGGGGATAAAAAGCTGAGAAGGCGATGCAGCTGCCAGCACAATGCAAGCAGAATCTTTGGCTGATGTTCAAAGCCACTCAAAAATGAGTGTTTCAATTTAATACCAAATTAAAAGCAGGCAGAGTTGTGTAGCACAGGAAAAAGATTATACATTAATACTTCCCCCCCCACCTCCGTCGTAATCCAAACGATCACACTAAAATAAATAGAAGTTAAGCTTTCTATCCCTTTCCGCCCATTAGCTCTTTTTTTCCTTTGCTTTAAAAAAACAACAACAATCCTTGAATTGGATTTTTCTTTTCCTTCTTTTTTGTTTGGCAGAGAGGGACTAGAATGGAAGGAAGGAAGGAATGAAGAGGAGGAATATTTAATGCATAGATTCTCCATACTTATTTTCCTTAAGATTTCACTGTCTTTTTCCTTTATTTGTAGAAGTTATTTTTTTAATGTTTCATCTCTTGATTCCAGCAAAAGCTGTACTGTAATTAAAAGTTCTTCCTCAAAGTATGAAGGTGACAACCCCAAAGGAGCTAAGGAGATCCTGCAGACTGTGTACCCTCCAATTGCTTTCTAGGATTTTCAGGGCCAATATTTACCAAACAGACCAAGGAGTAACCATAGAATTGAATGGAATAGATTAGTCAGCAGAATTAGCCTGCAATACTGCATTCTAGCCCTAATGTACGGAGTGTGTGCAGTGTATGTTGCTCATTTTCCTGATGTAACTTGCAAGCAATAGAGCTACCCAGAGTATATGATTACAGTGAGCATTGTATTTGGTACGTAAATAGTCTCTTGAGGTAAGGATCATAATAAATGAAATTATGTGGTTCATTAAATTGTCTATAATATTCTAAGACATAAACCATGTTTTTCAAATTACAGGTGTCGTTAAGTCAAAACGAAGCAATCAACATGATGTTAAGGTGTGTAATGTGTAGTAAACTTAGTACATAGACTTGTTGAGGGCATTTGGGCAACAGCTCCATGGGGAAGCACACAACACAAAAAATTCCATGCAATTTCATCATGCAAATGACGTCAATTATGTAATTTGCATCACTTGTGCAATCACAGGATGTGCTTAATGATGTTATGGCATCTATGCTATGTCTAAGCATGGCACCTTTCTTTGGGTCACATCAAAACAGCTTGGAGTTTGAGGAATGATATATCTTCTTGATGAACAAGAAATTTCAAGAAAACCTTGAGTGGAGCTCAATCAACTTTGAGAACCTACAATTTTTTTCTGAATTGATTAGATTGTATAGGCAAAGCAGAGAGCAAAGGGCCCAAGTAATTAGGGCAGATGTCTAAAGCTCTGTCAAAAATATGTTTCAATGCCAACCATTTCCATTTTGCATCATCTTGCATTTGTATTTTTTCCAAAATGATATAAATTTGGTAGATGTTCAAACCAAGCCATCTCCATTATGCTATAAAAAGAAATGAATGTTTCACATGGCTATCCAAGCAAAGATGTCTCTTAACGTTTATATAGTTTGAACAATTGAATTAATTGGATGGTAAATTATGCTTGGTTGTATAAATTGAAGGATTTCTAGATGAGATGGTAGAAAATTGTATTTTCTTCTCTAGTGCCAGCTATTGCTAAATTTGGCTCTGAACAGAGAATATATCTAGTCTTCCCCAAGCATATTGAGATCAAAATCTATATTAATAAATTCAAAACAGACTTCCCAGACTCTATGATCTAGCATTAAATTAAATATGATTCTGCAGAAATCACCTAGTGGATATTTGGATAGTTTGCCAGAAATACTGATTTACAGGTTTAATTTCCTTTCCTAGAAATTGCCTGCTGCTCCAGAGAAATATAACTATTTTGTGAAATTTTCTATTGTCTTTGTCTAGCAAATGATTATTATTCAATTGATGAGAGATTTAGTTAGCGGGAGACAGAGAGTTAACTTTGAGTCGGCACATTTTAACAAGAGAGCCTTCCACAGATTTGAACACTTTCTTTCTGAATTTTGTTTTTGCCATTAGTGGATGGTGAATATCTTGTGATCGGAGCTGAAGAAGCTTCTTGGATGACAAATGAAGGTCTTCAAAGAGAAACCAGAAAGTCCAGTTGCTTCTTGAAAAAAGCACTTTTGAAACGTCTTGTGATCTATGAAACATGCTTCCAATGGCCATCTGATAGCATTCTAATCCCATTTTCTTTCTATGTTCAAAACAATGAACCATTCACTGATTCCACCCTCCCCCCCCTCTGGTTCTTGATATAATCTGTTCAAAACAAGAGTTAATTTAGTTCATGTGCCTAACTTCCCAGACGAGAAGAGATCACATAGGGCTTACAGTATACTGTATGTATATTTCATAAAAGAGATGATATTTAATAAGAGGAATCTATCCTTTTCAAAAGAATCGCAGTCTGGATGTCCACATTAAAGTTCAAAACAACTTTATTACAAACCTCTATGAAGATTCTAAGTCATCCAGGTCATGGTTGTCCCCAAGATGCTTTCTTTCAAAAGGCAACTGGACTTCCTTTTTTGCTTGGAGACGTTTCGTATCTCATCCAAGAAGCTTCTTCGGTTCTTACTGAATGGTGAAGGTGGAAGGATTTATATTCCTTGGAGTCATCTGGTCGTTATCCCTTTTTCTGAGAGTCAGTTGAGGCCACTTGGAGGTTTATCTGTGCACCCAGGGTCACCTGAATCCTGTAGCCTGCCGTTCTTTTTCCTGCAAATCTGTTCATACTTCCACACCATTAGAAGGGTGTTCATCCTGACATGCATAGCTAAATGTCTATGGAGATTCTCAGTCCTCCAGGTCATGTTTGTCCCAAAGGTGCTCTTTCAAAAGACAACTGGGCTTTCTTGTTTTGCTTGAAAACATTTCACTTCTCATCCAAGAAGCTTCTTCATTACAGATCATGGGTGCTGGCAATTTCCTACCCTTGTACTAAATGAAAATAAAAAATGTTGGGAAAAGTGAGCAAGAGATACACAAGGAAGTCATCACACAACTGTCAGCATGCAAGTACATAATTATGGCATCTATATAATAATGTCTCCAGTGTGCATGGTCATTTTGGCATAGTGATTTGCTGCAGATGATCTTGGCTGTCTATTTTCTTGTCTTTTTTTCCACAAGGCTGGAAATGCTGATACTGGCTTTGCCACAGTCATTATACTTCTATTTTATTGAGGTTGATGAGATAATAAGCCAGTTGCTCAATGAACCTGTATTTTCCATTGACTTTGCTTATGAGAAGATCACAAAAGGGGATCACATGACCTTGGGACACAGCAACGATCATAAATATGACCCTGTTGCCAAGCATCTGAATGTTGATCACATGACTGTAGGTGTTGTGTTCCGCCTAATCCCCTTGCATATCCTGAGCCCCATCAGGGGTGATTACTGCCATCTCCATTTGCATGGAATTGCATGCCCGTCGCTGGTTGGCTAATTAGCGACGGGGGTTTCTCAGCCTATGGAATTGTCTGCCTGCAAGCCAGGGGAATCCCATAAAAGAGGGTTCCCCAGGCCCAGCAGGCAGTCCGGATTATCTTGAGCTGAAACTAATACCGGTAAAAGAGATCTGATTGTCACTGAGCCTCCAGTCTTCATTCACTGCGCGATCTAACAGTAGGGATGCTACAAAAGCCATAACTGTGAAAAACGGTCATAAGTCACATTTTTCAGTGCCGTTGTAACTTTGAACAGTCACTAAACACACGGTTGTAAGTCGCGTATATGATATAACAATTCTGAAGGTGGTGCAGGGACTATGACCACGTAACAAGGATGTTCAACATCGTATTTTTCCTCATTCAGATTACAGTCTTGAGGACATACTAAAAACAAATGAATGAAGGCTAGACTGTTAGGCAATTTTACTTGGGAGTAAGTTTATCTAAGGCTTGCTTATGCGTAACAGTGTGGAGGATTCCGTTCCTAACAATTTAAAGATCATAATAAAGAGTTCAGATTTGCTTTGCTGGCTGCCACATTTAATTGCGGCACAAAATGAAAGCAGAGGAAGACACACACACCCTCCCCAGCCATTATGTGTGAAGGGCCATGGAGCCCCCTGACATCTGTTCACTTCTGAGCTGGTGGGATCCTATATGCATCGCCTTTTCTTGCTCAGATATCCATACAGAGACGCACAATATCAGGGCCAAGGTTGGCAATGCTACTGTGCTGCCATTCTATGTCTTGGAGTATCTTTCAGGCACAGGACACGTGAAGGAGGATAATAGAGAAATCTGCAGAGACTTAAATTTGGGGAAACGTTGAAAATTTCTGATGAAGTTAGAAATCTGATTCTAAGGAGATTACAGCCGTGCTTGTTCTTCTCTTCTTCTTTCTGCCTGCTTTCTCTCTTTCTTAGTATAGCAAGCGAGGATCAAGGTTTGCAGCCCATTAAAGAACAAGAAGGAGCTAACTACCGTATTGACTGAAGTTGTCCTTTCCCATGAGTGGTTTTTGGATTGTAATCTTATTGGAATAGGGTTTGTACCTCTTGTAGCAATAGTAATAAAACATAGACTTATATACCGCCCCATAGTGCATTACAGCACTCTCTGGGTGGTTTCCAATGCCTGCAAGCATATTGCCCCCCAACAATCTGGGTCCTAGTTTAAGGATAGAAGGCTAAATCAATCTCAAGCTTTTCAGGATCGAATTCCAGGCTGTGGGCAGAGTTTGCCTCAGAACATGTTTGTTGGACTTTGAGTATTCCAGATGCAAGTGCAACCACTGAAAGGCTTCAGTGGGCCCCACTTTGGGATAGTGTACCCCAATCTAATGTTATTTAGATACAGTGGTTCTCAACTTACAACAATTCATTTAGTGACCATTTCAACTTATAATACACATAAGGCAAGTCAAGGATTACTTGTATGTTGAAGTAAGAGATCCCATAATTTTTGGCTTGAAATGTAAGGAATTGAACTTCCAACATATCTGAAGGCTCATCAATTAGGCTAAAATTGCTTTAAAGCTGCTCCAAGTAATGAAACTTGTAGATATAACTTTTAAAGACAAAATTCCTAAATAAAAATGAGGAATTATTTCCCCTCTCTTTAAAACAGATGTGGGGGAGTACTATAGTGTTGGTTCTGTTTGTTCAGCCTCATCGATATCCAAACATGATTATTTTCCTCTTTCATCCATTTTTAAAAAAACCTCTAAGCTATTATTATCAAATATAAATCACATTGAGTGGTTTGGCAAAACGGTGCCAATATATATGCCATGAAATAAAATATAAATAGTAATGCTTCTTTGTGGTCCAACTTGCTAGAATATTGGACACAAATGCTATAATAGAACGGGGGTGATTGAATTTAATGGTAGGATTAAAAAGGCTGAAAGGTAGAAAGTTCCTAACTTTCTCCTTGGTCTCTTCTTTAAAATTTATCTCCTGTTAAGCAAACTTCTCATGCTGAAATAAATAGCGTAGGTAGCAGAGGTGGGTTCCTACCAGTTCTATCCAGTTCTACCAAGTAGGTAGTAATCTTAGAGAGTAGTTCGGAGAGCCGGTAGTAAAACTAGCCTGGATGACACCTCCAGCGCTCGCTCCCCCCCACCTGTGCCCAGTCGCCACTTGCTCGCTCGACCTGCCTGCTCTCCCCGCCTGTCAGCACCATGCTTGCCCCGCCCTGCCTACCTGCCCGCCACTCGCTGGCTCACAGATTGCCCCACCTCTGAAAGTCCTATATAGACTGTGGCCACCACACGGTCTGGACTCTCCCTTGCGTCGTCACTTGCCGCAGCCTACCCGACTTGGCGGGGCACGGATGGTGGGTGGGGGCGGGGGGAAAAGCTTACCAAGAGCGGCATTGAGCTTCCATCATGCAATCAAGCACGTGGACTGATTGAGTCCTTCTTTGCCGCCAGTCCATGGGCTCGATTGCGGTCCGACACCACCTCCGGGGTGACTTCACATGGCGCGGAACCGCAGATGGTGAGGGGGAAAAAAAAGAACGCACAATGTGTGTTTTGCGAGCTAGCAGGCTGGCAAAGAAGCCTCACCTTCTACCTCAGCGCCAGCAGGAGCAGGCTGCTACAGCTGCAACAGCAGGAAAGGCCCGTCAGAGGCAAGGTGGGTCGCTTCTTCCATGGCAGTTGCAGCCACCGCTCAGGCGAGCCGCTCTCCGCCTCAGGCCCATGCCCCCCTGCCGCCGCCTCTTGGGTGTGCTGTGCCTGCTTCATTCTCAGGTCCCTCTCCTTATCTCACTCGTCTGCTACTGCCGGGGTGCTGCCAGGACAAGTGGTGTTTGTGTGTGTGTGTATATGTGTGTGTAGGGGGCATGGACCATTCGGCGCTAGAAGCTACAGCGGCAGCAGCGGCGAAAGCGAGGCTTCTTTGAAATTTTTGCCATGGCTAGTTGTGGGGGCATGGGCCTGAGGCGGGGAGCGGCTTGCCTGGGCGGCAGCTGCAACCACCATGGGAGAAGCGACCCGTCTTGCCTCTGACGGGCCTTCCCCACTGTGGCAGCTGTAGCAGCCCGCTCCTGCTGGCCCTGAGGTAGAAGGCAAGGCTTCTTTGCCAGCCTGGTAGCCAGCAAAATGTACATTTTCGGCAATTCTGTGGCCGTGGCTAAGTGGGGGGGTATATGACTGAGTGGCCGTGTGCGTGAGTGACGTCAAGTTGGCCACGCCCACTCAGTCACATGCCCCCCTCACCTAGCCATGGCCACAGAGCTGGCAGTAAAAAAATTAGAACCCACCCCTGGTAGGTAGACAAGAGGAAGACAAATGTTGTGTGTGTTTAGTTTCTGCCATACAGATATCTAACATGGGATATCTTGCATGGGTCCAGTTTACTTGAGGGACTTTCTTATCCCACTGGGATTGGCCTTGCCCTGCCCCACATATGCTTGTAGAGGAGGCATGATGTGGGCCCCCATCAGCCCGGTTATGCCGGTGGAGGGGTCCAGGAGAAGCAACTTCTGTCCTTTAGGTCCTGCAGTTGGTCCTGCCCTTTGGAATATCTTACCCCCTGGAGTGAGGTCAGCCCCCACCCTCCTGACCTTCCTCAAGAGCTTAAATACCTGGCTCTGTAAGTTGGCTTGGAGTGCCAATGGAAGGTCTTCACTTCATTGGGGCGGTTGATAGATTAATAACAGATCCCACCTCCCTCCCTATTCATCCCATTCCTTCATTCTGCATCTTTTAGTTAAGGTTAGGTATTTTATTCTATTTTAGTTGCATTGCGTAATAGCATTGTATAGTTTTATCTTTTTTAAGATTGTAAGTCGCCCAGAGTTGCCCTTTGGTAAGATGGGCAGCCAATGAATTTAATAAATAAAATAAAAAGAACTCAGTTTAAACTCAAAAGGAGCTGAAAGTCACCAAATATTGTACGATGTTGAGTTGGATCCCTAGAAAAAAATACAAATAAGCCAGAATGAATAGTGCGAAGTGCGACGACAGTTTCTGTGGTTTGCCGAACAGTTTGCAGCTTATTGTGCAAGTAAGTAAACCCAGACAATTGTGATAGATTCACCCAATAGTCAAACAAACCCCTGGCTTAATATTTGTGAGAGAACACAACAGGCGTTTTAGAGAGAGTAACTTATAAGATTGTGAGGGTTTTTTTGTT
This sequence comes from Pseudoxenodon macrops, assembly GCA_032467955.1. NCBI lineage: Eukaryota > Metazoa > Chordata > Lepidosauria > Squamata > Pseudoxenodontidae > Pseudoxenodon > Pseudoxenodon macrops. Next base: position 61,243 of record JANHFT010003564.1, on the reverse strand, counting down.
TTGTTTTGTTTTTTGGACTGGACTGTTCTGCCTTTAGTGGCTGCTTGAAAAGCAGAAATGTTAACAAGCAGAAATCCTTTCAGGAAAACAAGAAAGAAAGAAAGCCGGTGATCTTATTGCCCAGTGAGATTTGCTAATGGTGCCATTAGTGAGGCCTGTTAAAGTAAGCATTTCTATTGAAAAGGCTTTCAAATGTTAACTAGAAAATGAATACTGAAATGGATACATTCAAGCGCATTTACTTTTAACAGTGCGTTCCCTCCCCCCCCACACACACACACTTTCAAGAAAAATACCATAACTTACATTTTGGTTCTTTTCGTTCCTGCACACCTTGTAGGATTTCCATATGTAGCACTTATTTGTTATCGGAAGTCCATATGTGAGCAGATCCAAGGGCAAGATTAGTTTTCCCCCTTTATTGTTAGGGGCAAGGCACACAGTTCATTAAATCTCTCTCATCTGCTCCTTTCCTCTCTTGAACCCTGAAGACCTAGGCCATTTATTTGCTTCTTTTCCTAATTTCCCCCTCTTTCTTTCCTTTCCTTTTTCCTTTTTCCTTTTTTTTAGTTCCACAGCCTTTTCTTCCAACCAACATCACTGACATTTGGGCTTTGCTTTTTCCCTTTATTTTTAAAATGTGGCCTTTTCGGATCGAATGCTTCTTCGGTGGTGAACTTTTCCGTTTAGAAAAGATTAAATCTATATGCCCTTACCTGATTCTTGGAAGCAGATTAAATATTTTTGATCTAGTTCAGGGGAATCCTACCTTGGCAACTTTAAGACCCATGGACTTCAATTCCCAGAATTCCCCAGCTAGCTGGGAGTTAAAGTCCACAGGTCTTCAAAGTCTTATAGTTGCAAAAAATATATATACTTCTACTTGTTTTTGGATAATAGAACGAGGTTATCAATCTCTCGTGGTTGGGGTTTGACAGATACATCAAAGATCACTTCAGATGTTTGCTTCTTTTTTCAGGTTGCTTGAGCAGACACAGCATATTGGGGGAGAAAAAAGGGACTGAAAGGACAAACGAAACAAGCAAAAGTAACTTTTTCTTCATGCTTTTTTATGCCTTTGTGACAATAACTAGATTCTTGTCAAGTCTGGAGTTTAAATTTGAGTCCAGTTTATTTTATTGTTTATAATAATTTTATTGACTATTACAATTAAGAATATGGAAACTAATACAAACTAAAGAGAGAGAAAATAACCAGAAAAGTGCTTTGGTTGGCAAAAGTTTAGTCAGCAAAAGTCTGTTAAAGATTAACAGAGATAACAATACATCTATTTTAACCCTGGACAAATAAATCAACTTTCTATTCCTTCCTTTTACTTCTAACAACCCTAATCTCTAATCCTTCCGAATAATGTCCTAGAACTTGTTCTCTTTTCAAATGTTATTTGTTTCTTCTCATATATTCTTGAAAGCTTTAGCATGTCAATTTTGTAAATCCAATACAAGAAAGTTACCCAGATCATTCTGTGGGTGTGTTACTTGTAATCTGTCAGTTTTAAACCAACTTTTGTCTCAGTCATGTTAGATAAAATGTGTTCTTCCTCCATGACATCTTTTAAAGAGTCTGACAAACTCTTTAAAAATTAACGTGGATACATTGTTCACTAATGAATATTGATATATTCTTCAATATATCCACTGTTCAAATATTTTGCTCCATTCTGAATTAGTAAGTCAAATTTAATGTTTTTTCTCCTTTTAATTGACATTGGTTTCTTCTTCAACTAAATCTTCAACTGTCCAACCCTCAAAATCCCATCGTATAACTTTTTTAGTTTAAGAATTCAAAACAATATTTCCCACTGGAAAGAAATTCACCCGGGGTTTTAGCTTTTAGTGGAGTTATTTTCAGTTCCCCATTTTTCCCCCCAGAAGTGGATCTAATTTATTTTAAAGCAACCTCGCTACTATGTCAACAAGAAGTTTGTTGGCTTAATAAAATCTGTGGCTGAAAGGAATATCCCTGGAGGCTACTGTAAAGATTATGTCCCCGGATGAAGTGAGGAGACAAGTTGCTTGTGCACAGAGTTTGAACAGGATGGTAATCCCTGGACAGAGCTAAAATAGAGAAATGGTCCAGGACTGTAAAAAGATAATGGTAAAGGTTTCTCCTTTCCAGTCACTCTAGGGGGTAATGCTCATCTCCATTTTTTAGCCAAGGGAGCCAGTGTTATCCAGACTCTTGTCTGGTCATGTGGCTAGCATGATTGTATACTGAAGTGCCCGGAAGGCTGTTACCTTCCCACCGAAATGGTACCTATTTATCTACTCATATTTCAAACTACCAGATGGGCAAGAGCTGGGGCAAGTATGGGAGTTCACCCTATTGCGCAGTATTCAGGAATCAAACCTAGTCTGTCAGCTTTCTAGCTGACAACCTCAGTGTCTCTAACCACTGAGCCATTGCACCCCCTAGTCTAGGAATGTAGAAGATCTAAAGTTTACCTACTCCAGCAACAAAGGCTGGTCCCATGTCTAAAAATTGGACTTATTATCCATACCATAAAAAAAAAAACATTCTACCATCAGTATGGAATCTATAGCTAACCATCTTGTCTCTATTTCAAGGACAATAAAATATAAGAATTCACCAGACAAATTAGATCTGAATTTAGACTTTTGAAACATGATCTTCCACCACATGATTTATACTCAGGCCCATTTATGCCAGACGTGCAAAGGGGACTGGATTCTTTACAAAATGGTAAAGCTGCAGGATTTGATAGCGTGTTACCCAGAACTATTGAAGAACTGTGGACCAGAAGCTAAATGTTGATTTGCCTCCTTTTTTAATTCCATACTATACTCAGGAGGGCTGCCTCCTATATTCAAAATTATTGCAATTTTGAAACCAGGGGAGGATGATCCAAACTTTCCCCAAAATTACAGGCCGATTGCTCTTTTCTGGGTCACCTACAAACTTTTAGAAAGACTTGTGTTAAAAGAATAGTCCTAGCAGTCGAATCTGTAATCCAAGCAGAACAAGCTGGATTTCACTCCTACTATGATTGTAGTGATCAAGTCCTTGCACTAATTTCCTACCTGGAGAATGGATTTCAAAGAAAAATGAAAAAATGCCTCTGTTTTTCTTGACTCCTCAGTGGCCTATGGTACTATCTAGAGAGAAGGATTTCTCAAATTAATCAAAGTTATACCCTGCCATAACACCATTGCCTTGATTAACAACCTTGAGTAACAGGTTATTCCATGTTTTCACAGAACTCAATAGAAGTAGATATCATGAGTTGAATAACTGTCTACCACAAGGATCACGGCTCTTTTTAATTTGTACACTCATGACTTGCCTGAAACTTTTTTCTTGGAAATTTATTTATGCCGATGATATCAATCTGACAGCCCAAGGAACCAACCTCAGTGATACAGAGGACATCTTCTCTCAAGATCTCCAAAAGGTGGAAGACTGCTTCAAAAAATGGCTCCTCCAACCAAGCCTAACAAAAACAGAAGCAGCCACATTCCACTTTAGCAATAGGTATGCAAATTACCAGCCTTCAGTGAAGTTCCAGAAGTATATTTTGCAATGTAATAAATCTCTGTAGTACCTTGGGGTAACATTGGAGAGATCACTAACCTTCTGTCAACACCTGCAAAAATGATTTTTTTTTTACAATTTACACAATATTGTTTACACAAATTGTTTACATAACAATTTACTGAACAAACTGGCTGGGACATCCTGGGGTGCTATGCTAACACCCTACGAACAACAGCCTTGGTTTTGGTCTATTTCACAGCTGAATATTGTGTCAGTGTGTATCTTAACAGCACCGACACCCAAATGATTGATGTCCAACTCAACCAGATAATGCATATCCCTGGCACATTTCATCTCACTCCTATGTACTGGTTACCAGTACTTAATAATATCATATCAACCCACATTAGAAGACAACAAGCTATCAATTGGCTTTGGTCAAGGACACTCAACAACAAGGCCCTCCCTATTGAGCAGGACTATGCACTGTCCATCACAAGATTGACATCCCATAGGCCAGCATTTAACCTTGAGAACGCCTGCAGAGGGGAATGATCTACCGTACCTTCTTGAGGCATTGACCATTAGTGATCCCTCTACCAAACCACCTGGTTTCAACCTGCCTTGCTCTGTCTAAACAAAATTAAAGGTGTAATTCTGGAAGAATTGCCTCTGCCCTATATCAGTGAGGATGGAAAGATTCCCCTTGTTAAGATTGTAGTGCTGATATGCAAATGATTAAACATATTGCTCAAAATTGCCCACAACGTGTGTTCTCTGGTTCCCTATAAAATCTGCATGTCCACTGCCATACACACATACCCCAAAGAAGTTTTATATATAATTATGTGGATTGTGTCTATATGTTTACTTCTCTCTTGTCATGTTCTCATCATATGCTAAATAACTACTATGTCATAATAAATCGTGCAGGTTGGTTATCAGCTCAGATGTAACACAATTACACTGTGTTCTAACCCCCCTTGAACAAACAAGGACAGAAAAAGACAGACAACTGGCCACAGGTATGATTTCAGAGACAATGTGAGTACTTGAAAATGGCTGATGTTTGTAATTCTACTCAAAAGAGAAATGCACCCCTGATATTATTCAGTCAGCTATTGAATTTTGTTTAAGGGAATTTAATGTATTGCCATTTTTATTGCTTATATATTGTTGTACAGTGTTGTAAAGCACTCTATATTGTAGGCTTCTGGCAATATCTGTTGGTGTATCTATCTACCTACATCGCAATTTTGGCTAAGGTACGTGTGTTCTTGCATTTAAAATCTTTTATACTGCCCTAATTGCTCACCAGCAGTCCGTGCTTTAAAGGCCCTTTAATTTTCTAGAAGTTGACGGGCCAAGATAAATTGTCATTAATTAATCCTATGAAGGTGGTATGTTGGGCTGTGACTTTATCTGCAGAGTTCATACAGTTCATAGCACTTGATAGAGAAAAATATTGGAATAATATTCTTTCCTAACAATTCTGCAGGTTGCAAATGGCACTTCATAGTATTGATCAAATAATTTACCGGTATGTAAGAACCAGAAAAAGAAGAGCATATGATGGGCACCTTATAAATGTTCTTCAATAGTGCTGAATAATTGTCAAATTATATTTCAAGCTGTTATGGAATATGTTTTATTAATCTTTACAATGACTTCAGTTATTCCCGTCCTAGACTGCTTTTCAAGTTATTTTATTTTACAAAACTGACTGTGGTTCGTTAAGATATGAGTGCAGAATAATAGGACAATACATTTTTATGAGAAGTGTACTCTATATTGAATCATTCCAGAATTATATAGGCTTCCCAAGTGTCTCTGAATAGCTAGCGCAGCAGTTTAATAGTCAATAAAATCATTTCACTTAAAATGCTGGAGCCAGCTAGAGTGAAACTTGCATGCCACAAGATGAGCAGAAATGAAGTCTTAACACATCTAAATTGCTTTTAAAACCTGGGCCAAAGAGAATGTCTTTACAGGAAGTCCTCAACTTACGACCACAACAGAGTCCAAAATTTCTGTGGTTAAATGGGTTTTGCCCCATTTTACGACCTTTCTTGCCACGTTTGTTAAGTGAATCATTGCAGCTGATAAATTGTTAAGCGAATCTGGCTTCCCCACTGACTTTGCTTGTCAGAAGGTTGCACATGGCCTTGGGACACAGCAACAGTCGTAAGTTTGAACCAATTACCAAGCCTCTGAATTTTGATCACATGATTGCAGGGATGCTTCAAAGTTCGTAACTGTGAAAACAGTCATAAGTCACTTTTTTCGGTATCGTCATAACTTTGAACGGTCACTAAATGAACTATTGTAAGTCAAAGACTGCTAAAATATCGCTATTTTTAGCGATCAGAATTCAGATGTAATTCTTCTTGGGAACATCATCCATACTTAGGATATCACAGATAAGATCTTACCTTTCCTTTTGGGAGGGCATAAGCAAGCCTGGCTGAATCTTCTGTATCCCTAAAGTTACATCATTCCATGCATTACTTCTCCAACTTGTCCTCAGTCCATACTTCTTAGATGAAGAATAAAGCTCTCGTTCTTTCGTTGCTTGCTTTGAATGGTGAGGTAAATTGGATGAATTCCTTTAAAACTAGCGCCATTCCGAGGCATTAAAAACATAAAAACTTTGATTTGATACGTAAGTGGTATGGTATTTCCTTCTGTAAGTTTTAACTTCCTGGTGGTATCCCAATCTAGGGATAACACATTGGTTCTTTGTCCAGCTAAGTTGGACAAGTAATATGGGCTAAATTCCAAATTCAAAACTGAATGTTATTAGATTTATTCAAAGGGAGCCACAGGTGATGCACCCGTTTAAGCTGGTTAGAGGTTCTAGGCCACGGAAGCAGTGAAAAGGAGTTAATTCCCTTGAGTGCATTACAAGTATCCTCGACTTACAATTTTTCACTTAGTGACCATTCAAAATTACAACGGCACTGAAAAAAGCGACATGACCATTTTTCACACAACTATTGCAGCATCTCCATGGTCACGTGATCAAAATTTGGACTCTTGGCAACTGGCTCATATTTATGACAGTTGCAGTGTCCCAGGGTCCTGTGATCAGCTGTTGTGACTTTCTGACAAGCGAAATCAACGGGGAAGCCAGATCCACTTTACAACCAGGTTACTAACTAAACAGCTACAGTGATTCACTTAACAATTGTGGCAAGAAAGCTTGTAAAATGGGGCAAAATTTACTGAATAACTGTCTTGCTTAGTAAAGGAAAATTTGTGATAATATGTTAAAGGCTACCTGCATTTAGTATTTTTTATTATTTTGTTTTGCATGCAGTTTTGAAAATGTAGTCATTTTAATATACAATCACAATGTTTATTATTTAAAAGAATTATTCTAGATCATGTGTGTCAAACTCACATTGCCATCACATGACGTTCCCTGACATTTTTCCCATTCGCGGAGCTGCGCGTGACGTATCCGCCCCATGGGCCGCCAGTTTGACACTCCTGTTCTAGATGGACAGGTACACCATCTCTGAATAGATAGGAACAAAATAGTTAATAAATATGCTAGAATGGCAAAATTGACTAATTAGGCATACATACAGAAAACAGAGTGCGATCATATTTGTGTAAAATTGTAGTCTCTGTTGAATTTTGAAATGACAAGCACAGTGACAGGGTATATTTAATGCATTTGAGATGTTATGTGTCAGATCTGAAGTATTTAAATTTAAAATGAAAGACTCAATTGTCCTATTGACACTAGAACAAAGTTTGCTTAGGTAAGGCTGGTTAGGAAAAATTGCTAGAATTTTCTTTCCATTACAGAAATAGAAACATGTTAATTTTTGGAGGAGTTATGAAAATAGTGAATATAAACAGACGGCAATGCTTTGCAAACACAGCAACCACCAGGAAACAAATGTAGTTTAACTTTCTAGTCTGAATTCATCACAACTTTTCAATTTCACAGTTCCATGAGTAAAAACTGTGTATTCAAGTCAAGTCCAAATCTCAGTCTTTGTGCTGGTGGGTTAGTGTGATAGTGGAATTCAAATTCCAACAGCTTTGATTTCACACGTTCTCTTAAAACTGAACTTTCTCCCTGTCTTCTTTTATCCAACTAAATAATACTTGTATTATATAAAGAATGTGGATAGCTTACTGGTTTTCTACTACTGGAAAATTGTCTTAGACAATAGTTTCCATTTTTATGGAAACTCTGTGAATGAAACATAGAAATGAAACAACTTGAAGGCAGCTTACCAGCCCTGTTCACATATATGGAACAGCTCGACTCTAAATGTTCAGTAAAATCTGTTCTCATTCTGCTTAATTGAAAAAAAATATACACTGGTTAATTTAAAAAGACATTGTAAAATAATTGTATTTTCTTTAGTCAGTTATCAGGTTTTTTCAGTAGCTAGCTTGATTTGGCTCAATGTTGCTTTCCAAACATGTCACTTTCCATGTTTTATGAGTGTACAAATCTGACAATTTGTGATAATAATTTGAGAACGCTAGTGTATTCCACACATTCAAGCAAATTGACTCAGCATGTTTTCCCAATTAGTGTACAAGCAATACTGTAATGGCCATTATTTTATGTTTTTTGGATGCAAGCCTGTGCATGATGGGAGTGTCAGCCTTTTCAGGAAGTGATAAACATCAAAAGGGGATGAGTTTATACTTTCCTTTTCATTTCAGAGTAGAGACCTAAAGAGTTAGCTCTTCAATAACTACAGAGCTATCTGGGAGCAATTTTGAATCTCAGTGGGGTTGAAGCAGCTTCTTGTACAAGATTTCCCAAAACTGCATCACTGCTACTAAGTTTTTAATTATTTCTCCACGGTACCTGTGTATTAATAAGTTGTTCTAATGGTGATCATAGGGAAACTAAGAATTAAATTTATATCGTAGATTAAAGATTGGGAGAGGAAGAAAACACGAATAGTTTTGAAGTAACATAATAAAGCAGGAGAGATGACAGCTAAGCAAAAAGAATTACGGGTACATTGAAGGGCCGTTGGTGCTCCCTGAGTTTGGTTGTTTTCTTGCAGATATTTCATTAGTCTAGCAATGATTATGTTACCTAGTTTGGGTAATGAAAAATTTGCAAGAGAACAACCAAGCTCAGAGAGCACCAAGGACCCCTCATTTCAATCATGAGCTACAAATATCCCCCTTTATGATTTTCAATGTACATTTCAAGATGGAAGGGCTGAGTGCCCATGTTACACATTGCCAACGTTATCTTGAGAAAACATACCAATGTGTGGCCAATTAAGAAAATTGGTACTATCTAATATGGCTTTGACAAATAGAATCATTTGCATCGTTGTCCTAGTGCAGGGATGTCAAACTCAAGGCCTGCAAGCCAGATTCGGACCACGGGATGCTTGTTTGTTTATTTATTTATTTATTTATTTATTTATTTATTTATTTATTTATTTATTTTATTTTATTTTATTTTATTTTATTTT
>JANHFT010003564.1:14640-26584 GCA_032467955.1 Pseudoxenodon macrops | reverse complement strand
ACCGGTTCTATGACATCACCAGCGGCTTACTACCTACTCTATAGAACTGGTCCGAACCGGTAGGAACCCACCTCTGGTGCACATGTGTGATAGCATCTAGTCCCCTTATCTTTCCATAGCTTCCTTTTCTTATTGTTGTTGTTGCCTTCAATCTTTGGAAACTTCATGATCTTCTCCACTGACTGGCCTTCGCATTATGGATCTAAAATAACTTAAGTTTTAGTTTTCAGCTAAACTGCCTGGATTTATTTCATCTAACACCGAACAATTTCTTCTTGCAAGCCAAGATATTTTCAACCATTGTTTCCAACATCACAATTCATAGGCACCTCTTTTTTATTCATTCAGTCTTTCTGATGCTCTTCCATCGTTATGAAAGATTCCACCTACATTATGACATGGCTTTGGTTTAATACTTTGCCTACATCCATCAGAGCCTCTCCGTACTTCAATAACTTCGTCAACTCTGTTGAGTTGGCAATTCCTCATATTTGTTTTTCTTTCTATTGAACAGCATCCTGGCTTTTGCTTGGTCTTCTATCACCTTCTTTGCTTCCAGTCGTAAAATAATATATCAGAGTTTGTTGATGTTTCTCCTAATAATTTGAATTCCAATTTGGGAAAGGTAAAAAGCACAGCCATCAGCAAAGGGGATTGACTCAGTTACTGTAATGATAAGTGCACCGTTGAAATAAAAGCAGGTCCATCATGAAGAAAAATCTATCTGTGTGGTTTCTAGGAATCAGAAATGACATGATGGCACATATTCAATCAGTACAAAATGGGCACATTTCCCAATGTTGAACCCTTAAGTTGCTTCCCATTCTATTCTAACTGCTGCTTTCTGGTAATCAGATAACAATTTACTTTACAGTTATAACTAGAGTGAAATCAAGTAATCTTGTGTGGCATGAATGAATGGAGCTTAGATAGAAATGTAATGCTTTATTGTCATGTAGTTCTTAGGTGTCAGAATAGCAGTTTCAAATGTCTACCTTAATTGGGACATTTTAAAATCCTAATAACTGAGGTTCAATTGTTCCTCCTGAGCGGCTGAAACGTTTTGTGTCAGTCAGAAGGGACAAACGTTTCCAATCCTTTTTCAAAAATTATTCAATTTATAAGCCGCCTCATGATATACAACCTAATAATAGTAGTAACAAAAACAACAAACAAACAACAACAACAATAATAGAAGGAGAAGAAATAATAGCAGTATCATCATAACAGTTCTTATCAGAGAACAACCAGTCTTAAAAACTGAGCCACAAATAATCCTGTCCCTGCTGAAAGACCCAATTTTAAGAGCTTTATTGGCTCATTGATATAGGAGTTGTGAAGAGGAAATACAGAGGCCAGGGCCAGCCACAGAACAGGCCTAACTCCAAAGACCCATAAGCTAGCCTTACTTTGATGATGGAACTCCAAGTAGGCCAAGCCTACCAGAACAGGCTGAGACAATAAGCAAAAGTCCTGTAAATATCCAGGCTGTAAAGGGATTTATAGATGACAACCAGCATTTTAAATTGTACCCAGAAACCAAACGTTTTTTCCCTCTCTCTTATTCTATTCCCATCCACCCCCTGTTGTAATCCACAATTAAGGCCACAATCCAATCTAAATTGCAACACACTTAAAGTTATTAAAATAAATGGGCTTAAACACTCTTAATTCAATACTGGATTCTCTCTTCAATATGCAAGCTGGCAGTGCATCCATCACATATATTTGCAGTCAGCACATAACTTAAGGCTGGTTTTTATGTGTGAGCCGTGGTGACATCTGTGATGTGCCACAGCCATCATGCAAACTGTCTAGTGACTTCCCTTGAATTGGTTATTTTTTTCGGTGAGGGTGGAGGGTGTTTTAGCATGCTTTTTTTAAAATTAATTATAGAATGTCTAACACCATCCAGTGGCATTTCACACACTCAGCTGGTTTAATAGGAAAATGATCAACAAGAAACACCAGATGGTTTCACCAATAGGAAATAGATTATAGCATTCAATGATACAATATTCCGTTTTTTTTTTCATTCTTAGAATGTTTAACCTGGTTTTAAGGGGGAAAAAACCTTGTTAAAACAGCTTGAAGTACACAGTAAATAGAGGTTACTGAGAACCTACTAGAGGAAAACTTAACCCAATAGTTTGATCATATAATGAATGATTTGCAAATTTGTATTTTGCTTTTGTTTGATAATAGGGTATCCTTAAAGTGAATGTGTAAACAAAGCATTTATTAGGATGAACAATTAAAAAAATCTCTTGGACAGCTTTTGTGAATCTTGGCATGATGCTCACTAGGGCTAGCTGAAAAATGTTTACATTTTGAGGACCCAAACCCTAAATTAACCAAAACCAACAAGCAAAAAATCTTAAATGGTAGATTTCATTGCAGAGACCCATCCTGGTTGTTATAAACAAAATTCAGTGTGACATTGTTTCTTTACTTGCTTGAGTGATAACTTTTAAGCAGTGCATTAAATGGGACAGGGGGGAAACATGCAACCCAATGACCTTTCCCAAATAAATTGTCTGCCACTCCTACACCCTCCTACGCCACTTGCTATCTCTTGCAGTGAAGTGTCCTGTGTGATAAAAATTGTAAATGCTTAATGGACCAGGACTGGGAACCTGTTTTACCACAAGGTGAAAGCCATTGTATTGCTTCTATTCTATGGAATTATACCAGCTGTGAAAACACAGGAGTGGCATTACATGTCATGGACAAAAGATCTATGGAAATTAACAATTGAGTTATTATGTTCTTCTCTCACCCTTCAGTTGAATTTATTAAGCTGGTATTACTCTTTGGTGCAACACAGTAGTAGCATAGGACCTTTTCCCTTCAGGCACTTGACTACAAGAATACCAACATCACGTTTTGACAGCATCTTTTCTTCAGGTGTGCCCAGACCTGTCTGAAGTAGGGGTCAAAATGGAAGATGTCATTTTGTCTCCTCTCTTTGTAAGTTAACATTGTATACATGTAGAAAAATGTGGAACTTCATTCTGTGGTTACATGTGTGATTTTGACCTTTCTGGCTCCTTATCACAAATGACTCCAGTTGCGACCCTCAAGCTGTTGTCTTTATCCCATCCTCACCAGAGGTGGGTTCTTACTGGTTCGGACCGGTTCTACCAAGTAGGTAGTAGGCAGCTGGTGATGTCACAGAGCCGGTTCTGCTCTGTGGGCGCTGCCATCTTTTTTTTTAATGTATTATTTTTTTGGAAAGAAATGTTTTTTCTTGAATTTTTTGGGTTTTTTTCTTCTTCTGTGCATGCACAGAAGCTGAGTTTCCGGCACTTTGCATGCATCACCATCTTGTTTTTGGCCTTCAAAAAAATGTTCTCGGTTTTTTTTCCTGCTGCGCATGCGCATGAGGTGCATGCGCGCACGAGACGCACACACACAGCGCAGGAGACAGCAAACCGGCAGCAAGGTAAGTTATAACCCACCCCTGATCCTCACCCAAGAAGGGAAACTGCCTTATGTCTTTGCTGCATCATTGTTAATGAAAGATTTCCCCCTTAAATCCAAAAACAGCCACAAGGTGTGTAAAACCTGTTACATTTTACCACTTGTTACGCCCCAGGAAGACAAGGTCAGATGACCAGGAGTGACTAAAACTCAAGAAGTCATGTCTGAGTAATGTGAGCATTGCTCTTCCCCTCCCATCTCTCACCTGTCATCTTTGTTGGGTTTGTCTACCTAAAGAGCTGGACAGGTTACTGTGGTCTATCAAAATTGCCTCAAAGTACCACATTCTTCAGCTTCAATTGGAAGCTCCAATCTTCAACTGGAGAACAACAGTGTGTTCTCCAGCACACTGCTTCAATTCTATGACACATATAATTTTTTATTGCAAAGTTTAAATCTTTGACGGAGGTGTGTATTCTAGAAACATGAAAAATAAATAAGCAAACAAACAGGTAAGGAAGGAAGTAGTTAGTGTAATTGTAGGATGCTATGAGCCACATGCCTTATTTATTACCTCCCAAATTCACCAGATAGAAATCTGGACATCACACTTGTTAGGGAATGGAAAGGGGAAAGGGGTGGGAGAGAAGGGCAGGGCAGGGCAGGGCAGGGAAGAAGGGCAGGGCAGGGCAGGGCAGGGCAGGGCAGGGCAGGGCAGGAAAGGAAAGGAAAGGAAAGGAAAGGAAAGGAAAGGTTTTCTTGATGACTAGTTTTATTTAACTCAGATTTAGGAACATAACCAGAATCCTTCCACAGGATCACCCAGAGGTGGGTTTCTAACGGTTTGGATCAGTTCTACAGAACCGTTATTAACTTGGCGGCCCGGTTCACTGGAACCGGTAGCCACCATGGCCTGCCATGCCCCTGAGCTGGTTCTCTTGGCGATGCCAAAAGCGCCACTATCTAGTTGTTTGCTTCCCGCGGCGCATCCCTGAGCGAACCAGCAGTAGCAGGATCCGGAACCCACCCTTGGGCCCACCTTATTCCTGAAGAGGTTTTCAGGTTTGGTAGATGGTGTTGTTTTTTTTAAATAACTGGAGAAGTGCAGAAATGAGAGGATTAGAAACCTAATCATGTTGCTTATCAAGTGCATACATAAAATCAGGGAGCACCTATTAAGAGTGAGTCAGAAAAGATTCAACAGAGGCCGGGAAGAAATAGGTGGAGATCCACCAATAAGGGATTTAAAAGCCATGAACTGAGCAGACAGCCTTAAGCAAGCTATTCATACTCGGCCTTGGTTCCTGTCTATAACAGGAGAGCAACATAAATCAATGCCTTGACTCCTGTTTATTCAGTAACTACTCAGGGAAAAAAAATCATTTGTCAGGTCTAATTGAGATAAGGCTCCAAGCTGGAGACTTCAGGTTGCCTCAAGGTAGTCTAGTATTGAATTCCTACAGCTTATTTCTTACAGTACTTCATTTGCTTTCTGTACCATCTTCCCATTATTAAAAAAAACCCAATTATATTATATATTATCAGACAGGAGGTGTGTTTATTCTTAAGCTCTGTTGTACAGAAAAGCTGGGCAACTTTTTGCCAGCTAAGGCTAAACTTAACAGATTAGGGTTTGTTTTGTTTTTAACATCTTTAGACCAACTAGGCCAACTTTGGGTGAGCTGAAGATGCACAGTGGATAGGACCATACTGAAAAGGTAGCTAAGATCAGAATTTCTCTTAAGAAAAGTTTCCTTTGGAATTTGTTTTTTAGTTATGTTAGGTCTACGCATCCCCCTGAAAATGGTAGGAAATCATGCATTTTTAGAAGTTGGAGCCCTTTTTCAGCTTTACTCAATCATGATTAACCTGTCTTGGAAGAGTGCCTAAGGGACATGTAATTTTATATTAATGTAGTCTCTGGCATATAAATAGGTCTATTCCTGTTTCAACTGCATGTTTTATTTAAATAATAAATCCGGGTAGCCATTCATGGAGTCATAATAAAATGAGTACAAATAATTATACGTTAGCTTGCCCTGCATTGTTTACTTCTTGTTTGACAACATTTATGTTGCTACCCTTGGGCTGGTAAATTACCTTTGTTCCTCAATGTGTAAAACAAATACAGACAGAGAAAAGGGGCATTGGTTTCTCAACCTTAGCAACATTAAAATGTTGGCTGTAGAATTCTAGGAGTTAACTTATGATTTATGTATTAAACGTACCGCGTTGCCCATCCCATCTGGATGGCGCACAATAATAGATAACAAAGATATAAAAACAGCAAATACAAATACGTTTTTAAAAAAACCACTGTAATAAATATCCCAAAATGCAAACCACAGCGGAAGGGAGAATTTAAAAAATGGTCCCTTCAACAATGAGCCATCCCGACAAATCCCCAGTTTCGTGAGGTCTTGAGGGCTTTTTCTGATATTAAAAGGGTGGAGCCATCTAATTTCAGAGGGAAAGATGTCCCATAAAAGCAGGTACCATGACACAAAAAACATGCCTCCTGGGACTCACAAGATGTAGATCCCTTGCCGATGGTACCCACGACGTGCCTTTTCTGCGAGATCTAAGGGATGTGGGGTGATGTAAATGGGGGGAAATGGTCCTTTAGATAGCCTGGTTCCATGCTATGAAGAGCTTTAAAGGTTAAAATTGGACCTGGAAGCAACCCGCAGAACAGAGGTGTAACATGAACTGTTTTCGGAGCACCCATAAACTGCCTGTGGGGCTGCATTTTGTACCACAGAAGGTGAAACTTCCAGATGCTCTTTAAGGGTGGCCGTCTGTAGAGCGCATGGCAGAGGTTCAAGTTCACTCTAAGTCCGCATATCTTAAAGTTGCTGAGCTTGAGAAACCCTGCATTAAATAAATTAAACATTTGAGCAATTCTATGATTTTGAACATTCATGCGCTGCAAGATACCATCTTGTCTGGAGGTTAATTTCTACTGGCTTTCAGCTGAATAGGCTACCAATTTTTCTCTTCATGTATACTGAATGTATGTGTATGTGTATGTATATGTGTACATGTATAACAGCAGCCCTAGAAATAAATGTAAAATTATAATTTAAACCATAGTCTTAACCCGCAGCTTTTTCTGTTAGAATGATATTGTTGGGACAAATCACTCCAATAAAACAGGCATGATTGACAATAAAGATATCATTTCTACAAAATCGCTTTTCTTTCTCCTTAATTATGGCACCATATTTTTTTTTTGTAAGATTAATATACATTTAAGAAGAAAGCTAATTGCAGAAAACAAGCTGATGTAACTGAGCCCTAATTAAATGAAAATGATGGTGCTAATGCACTTGTAGTGTTAATTAAATAACAATGGTGACAAGTGTCTGAAGACTGGAAGGAAAATGATAAAATTCTTCACTCATTGGTTTAGTTAGCTACTCAGCTGAGCTAAAAACTTCTTTGTTTATGCATTGGCTAAGTTCCATCAATGTTCACTTTCATAGCTGGTAGGTTCATTAAGCAGACACACCAAAGACCTTCCATTTTGTTCTTGCTTGCTCAATGTGCTGCTACACTAGGGCAGGCCAGAACACTTTTGTGTCAAACAATGTTTGTGTGTTCTTGAAAGAGTATTGACAAATCATTTGGGACAATGGTGAAAAATCACTGGCAGGGGAAAGAATCGGTAAACAGCCGAAAGCTTCTTCCTCTAAATTCATCAGAACTCGCCATTGCTGTCTTTTTAGCAATAGCACTTAGACTTATATACTGTACCACTACACAGTGCCTTATAGCCCTTTCTAAGCAGTTTGCAGAGTTAGCATATTGGCCCCAATCATCTGGGTTCTCATTTTACCCACCTCGGAAGGATGGAAGACTGAATCAACCTTGAGCCGGTCAGGATCAAACTGCTGGCAGTTGGCAGAGTTAGCCTACCAATACTGCATTCTAACCACTGCGCCACCATGTCTCTTTTACTTCTCAGTAATGTTCTCAGACTTTAATTATTAATCATGAGGACTAGAAACGAAAGCAATTCTGCCTTAGAATCTGCATGCTGCAGATCTATGTGCACAACACACAGAAACAGCGTGGACATTTTTGTTAATATATCGCTTCATGGTGTTTTACAGCTCTCTCTAAGCAGTTTTACAGAGTCAGCATATTGCCCCCAACAATCTGGGTCCTCCTTTTACTGACCTCGGAAGGACGGAAGGCAGTAGTATACGAATTCATCATTCTTTTTGACATTAATCCCAGAGAACATATGCTTAAGGAAGGGCATCTCATTGGGTGGTACATACATGTATGAACAGAACACATCTCTGGAGTAAAAAAAAACAAAAAATAAAATCACTTGGGGTAATTAAGAATGCTTTTCTTACTGATTCATCCAACCATATGGATTTTGAGATAGTTGCCACAAGCGGTTCCTGAATGAACAGCACAACACATATTTGACAACTTTAAGACTTGTGGACTTCAACTCCCAGAATTCTTAAAGTTGCCAAGTTTGGCGATCCCTGCCATCAACCATTCATGAAGAAGATGGATCTGCGGGAAGCAAGTCTTGTTTTCACCATGCTGTTCCCTGGAGGAGTAATAATCCTTACATCTGAAGAAAGCTTCTGCAGCAGGAATTATTTCTTTAATGAGACATGTTGTGTTTATTTTGGGATGGGCAGGGAAAGTGTCTTTCTGCAACTCTTGTTGCTAGGAGCAATGTCTGGAAATGACCTAATTCAAAGCTGATTGTATCTTTCTTCTGATAGCAAGTTATTACTTTTTTTTTTATTTTGCTGTGTTCCTTTTAAAGTTATGGAGCTTAAGACACAGCTGGGAGATGGTGAAGGCTGTGAAAGCAACACTAGCAACACTAGGGTTTGTGTTTCTGCGACCGCTGCCAAACAATCACCACTGTGCACGCTATTCAGTGCTCTCTCAGCACCAAGCTAAACATTGTACTTGGGTTCAGAATGAGGCTCTGCGTGTATCCCCTTAGTTCACAGACCAATATTATCTCTTCTAAGAAGCTTGTATTTGCTGTGTTTAGAGATTAAACAATACAATCTAGTGACTAGGTTTATCTTAGTCTTCTGGCCAAGAACAGACCATCACGCCTATGAATTCTGCATTCTTTTGGTGTCCATAAAAGGATGGTTTACTTAGCAATTTTTTCCCCCTGCATACAGGATATAGGTGCTAAGCATTGGTATGCTTCTATTTTACAGGAAATTATTCGGCTGGAAAGTGATATGTTTTCCAGAAGGACTTTTTTCTTTTTTTAGCCACAAAGATAATGGAGTCAAAGACTAATTAATGCCCAATATCATCCAGCCATTTGGTAATAGAAATGGCTAATCAGAAGCTATTCTGACCCTCCTCTGATCCAAGTGTTTTTCAAATGTGACAACTTTAAGATAAGTGGACTTAAAAAAAATATCAGTGTGCTTTGTGGAACGTGAATTTGAGCTGCCGCTGTGGAAACACACTGCTTAAAATTATCTTCACCAGATTGTGAAGGGTTTTGTGTATTGTGAAGTTGAGTCAACCTCAACAATTTTAAGAAGTGTGGATTTCAACTCCCAGAATTTGCCAACCAGCTTAAGTGACTTAATTAAAAGGGATGAATGGGAGAAGGTTGTGATAGCTTGCAACACCTTCTGGTTTTTTGTCAGCATTTAAGTCAATATCAATTGGATAAGCATCTCTTTGAAATAAATTTGAGATAAAAGAAGATAAATTGAGCAAATAAAAAAATGAAGTCAAGATTAGCCAAAATTAAATCTCCTGTTTACATCCCACTTGTTATTAGTTGTGAAGTTGTGTCCAACCCATCGCGGCCCCATGGACAATGTTCCTCTAGGCCTTCCTGTCCTCTACCATGGAGTCCATTTAAGCTCATGCCTACTGCTTCAGTGACTCCATCCAGCCACCTCATTCTCTGTCAGCCTCTCCTTCTTTTGCCCTCAATCTTTCCCAGTATTAGGCTCTTCTCCAGTGATCTGCTTTTTACAGGAAAGGCTCTTTCTGATAGCAGCATACTGTAGGTGGGAATGCACTCTGTTTTGTTTTGCCTATTCTTCTGCTCCAAAAGCTAGATATAAAGCAGAAAACAACCCGTTTCAGCCTATATTGAAAATTCTGATTAAAGCTTTAGCTGAACGCTCCAAAATGTTTAAAATCAAATATTTTTAAAAGAGCACAATGCTGATTTTTGCCCAGTACATCACGTAGCAGATTTTGTTTTAAACGTACCTAATCCAACCATATTGTGCTACCTTCTTGTGAACTATTCAGACCTGCATGAATTTGTTTTAATGTGTTTGTATAAATCATTTTGCCCTACCTTTTTATGAACTACTTAGAGCTACAGGTGGCAAAATTGCATCAAACCAGCAAACCAGAACAACCCATAATTTCCACCCACTCCAAAATCTTGATAAGACAATAATATGCTCTCTTTTAACTTTAGGGACTCCTGTTACATATCCATATCTTGGGCTTCATAAGAAACAGGAGAGCATTTGCAAATTGCAATTGTTGTCATGTGTATTATGTTTAGGTTTCGTGGGTGTGCACTCATCATGTCTTAGATGGGAGAAGACCCTCTTGGCAACAAGAATACAACCTAGGGAAAGAATTAACCCACCATGAAAGATATAGTATGAAGCAATTAGGTAACTGGTGTCCCTTTATCTTGAATGGCCCTGTGCTTCCTCCTTCCTGCATGGCAGTCTTAAAGAAAAGTGAGAGGTCAAATAGTAGTCTGGGTTGTTTAAGATTCTATCCCATCCTCATCACACACACACACACACACACACACACACACACACACACACACACACACACACCTCTATTCCAGAGGTGGGTTCCTACCGATTCTAACCGGTTCTACCGAGTAGGTAGTAGGCTGCTGGTGATGTCACGGAGCCAGTTCTATTGCTCCGTGGGCGACAACATGTTTTTTGGGGGAATTTTTTGTTTTTTGGAAAAAGAAAATTCTGATTTTTCTTCTTCTTCTGCGCATGCACAGAAACCAAGTTTCCTGCACTGCGCATGCATCACCAACTCATTTTTGGCCTTTTAAAGAACATTTTCAGGGCTTTTTTTTACTGCGCATGCGCGCGCGCAAGGGGTGTGCGTGAGGCGCGCCCACATGGCGCGGGAGGCATCGAACCGCCGGCAAGGTAAGTTTGCAACCCACCCCTGCTCTATTCCCTTTGTGTTTACTCTGAGAACAAAGCTTGACAATAGGCTCAGATGCCATCCATCGGGTGGTCTATGGGGTTGCATCCTGGAAGAAGGTAGGGCCAAGGTGTGGTTTTTTTTTGGTTGGGGTATTAATGGTGTATTAATTAATTAACTAAAATGGCAAGCAATCTCATTGATTGCTGGTCATCCTCAGTGGAATATTGATAATCTGGAGGGAATGCTGGGAGCAATGAAAAAAATCAGTTTGGAACCACAAGTGGCCTTTCAGTCACAGATTGTTTATATTTGATACTGTTCACTAAATACAGGTGACTAGTCAGTGGCAGCAAAGACAATGCTTTGACTCTTTACTGCCATCTATTGGCCACCTAGGTCAATGCAGCTTAGGTCAGACTGTCCTATTGTGACCATAGAATGAGCCCTGAATGTTACCCGTACACATTTTCCTTACAATCTAAACAACCTCTTGATACATTGTCGACTCCTGTGGCTAAAATTGTGCACTACTCATCTACTCAACACTCCCGAATAACAGAGTATCTAGCAATGCACTAACGAACTCCAAGTGTTCCGGGGGACGACGACACACACATTAAATAGTTAGCGTTAAATAATAACATATTTTTAAAACCTCCATATGTTTAACGTTTGTTTTGGACTGGATATTTAGACTGTAAATGGCTGATGTAATAAACTGTTGTCTACCATGGTGATAACCAGAATGTTTTTATTTCAACAAAAGAAATAATTGTCATAGTGTTAGATGCACTGTAACATTTCCCCCCCATTTAAACGATATTCCCAATCTATCAATATATTCACTCCAAAATTCATTTAATTTAAGGGACCAGTCTGTTAAATAACTCACCAGCAATGGTTGGGGAGATGCACTAAACTGGGGTACATTCACTTGCTCTAATATGGCAGTGCCCGGATTTTTCTCTGCAGGAAGAAGAAGAAGAAGGATTAAAAATAAAAGATGGTGTCATACGTGGATTCTCTTTTTGGAAAATGCGACTGAGATATGTTGATTCCTCTCTAACGGTTTAGCATTTTCTGTCTTGGATCTTCCATGTTATAGAAGCAGTACCATTTCCTTAAATGAAATAAAAAAATTCTCAGGTGTTTGAGAAATGTTATAACTGTATCAGAGTTCGCACATTATTGGGACTACATTTTAGGGTGCTCGGTGCTGAATATTTGTATTGGTTTCTCTGACATGCTTGCTACTTTATGTGCTACTGTTTTCAACCAGAGAGAGAGAGAGAGAGAGAGAGAGAGAGAGAGAGAGAGAGAGAGAGAGAGAGAGAGAGAGAGAGAGAGA
>JANHFT010003563.1:121050-137493 GCA_032467955.1 Pseudoxenodon macrops | reverse complement strand
CAAGAATCATAAGGTACAACACGTAATGATAGTCATAGGGTACAAATAAGCAATCAGGAAACAATATCAATAAAAATCATAGGATACAAGCAACAAGTTACAGTCCTGAAGTCTTTAGCAAAATGAAATTTATTGGTGGGAAAAAGAAAAGTTTACCCTTAGGCAAGAATAACTTAATGCCGCATGTAAAATAGGTGGCACATGGCTCAATAGCAGTAACTGTGAGAAGGATCTAAGAGTCCTAGAGAGCAATCACTTAAATATGAGCCTGCAATGTGCTATAGCTCCCAAAAAGGGCAATGCAGTCCTAGGCTGCATCAACAGGGACTAGTATCAAGATCACTTGAAGTACTTCTACCACTTTGATCACACTTCCATGGTGACAGTTTTGGTCACCGTGATCCAAAAATATGTTGAGACTCTAGAAAGAGTGCAGAGAAGAGGAATAAATCTTATTAGGGGACTGTAAGTTAAAACGTATGATGAATGGTTGCAGAAACTAAACATGTTTAGTCTAATGAAGAGAAGGAGTAGGGATTACTTGATAGCAGTTTCCGATATTTGAGAGGCTGCCACATAGCACCAAAGGGCAGAACAAGAAGTAATGGTTCTAAACTTACAAAAGAGAACTAAGGAGAAATTTCCTGACAATTAGAGCAATCAATCAGTGGAATGACTTGCCTTCAGAACAGGGGTGAAATTCAGCAGGTACTGACAGGTTCTGGAGAATCAGACATTTTGAGTAGTTAGGAGAACTGGCTGGCCCCAGAGTGGGGTGGGAATGGAGATTTTGCAGTATCCTTCCCCCGAAGTGGGGAGGGAATGGAGATTTTACAGTATCTTTCCCTTGGAGTGGAGTGGGAATGAAGATTTGCAGTATCCTTCCCCTGCCATCCCCACCAAACCACGCCCAGAGATCCAGTAGGGAACTTTTTTGAATTTCATCCCTGCTTCAGACATATGGTTACTACATGGTTAAGTACCAAATACTATTGCCCCATAGGTCTGAACAAAAGTTAACCTAAAATGGACAAGCTATGATTTTCTTCTCCAGAAAAAAAATTCTGGATGGCTTTATTTTTAAGGGCCAATAATTCTCATAATATTACTTTTTGTAAAGAAAATGAGAGTTTTCTATTCAAAACAGTAAGGCAATAATGTTCTTATTTGTGAAAGTTTGCAAATTTACCAAGAGGATCAAAGTATCTCAGGTGTGATCTTCTATCAGGATCATGAATTCAGTTGAATGTTGATTTTTCTAAAAACAGCCAGCATGAGTCATACATAAAAGAACTGTAGTCAGATCTGTAAATATTTCCTAAAGAAAGAAAAGAAACAAAAGTATAATGTATAAGTTATTTTATACTTATGGGACAATGAAATTCAAAAATAACAAAATAGGTCTATCCAACACTTCTAATAAATACATTATAGAAAAAATGTTTTTCAACTTTTTGTAGACTTTCAGTTATCTTGAGAATATTAAACAATGCTACAAAGTTAATTAATAGATCAGAGAATTTGGGCAGAGAATTTGGGCAAAAAGCAGCAATAGCTACTATTATTGGCATTACTCTCAGTTTAATCTCAATTTACTATTGTTGGGCCTGCTATCAACTCAGCTAATACTTTTGCTATTAGTAATAAGAATGGTAGAGGATTTGATCTGTAAGGTAGGTAGCAAACTTTTGTTTTCTTCAAACTATACATAGACTAATGCAATATCTTCTGAATTGTAAAGAAAGTACATACTCTCTACAAGCATGTTGAGATGTGTGAAATGAACAAACCAAGTGTTTATAACTGTGAGGGAAATAGGGTATTGATGTTGAACTTGTAAATGTAGATTGAGGAAGCATATGATGTGTGAAGCATATGGCAATACATATGTATGAAGTTTAGCTGAGCATACGCATCACAAAACAGTGATGTGTGATGAAAAGTGGATGATGAGAGAGAAGGAGGTGCAAACTATGAAATAAATAAACAAAATCTGGGAATCTCCCTTCATATACAGTACCTCCTAGTATTTCCCATTAAGCATATATTTATCTAATTAGTACTATTCATGAACTTCATGTCTTGTTTGGGTTTATTTGATTTGATTTTCATCGAGTACCTACTACCATCCTTATGGAAAGTGGGTATGGCTTCTATACATGAATATTACAGAAGAACTCATCATTTAATAATAAGTTATCATTTCTTGATAACACAGGGGAACACAGGAAAAAATATTCCATGAACATTGTTATTGTTTGTACTATTTGTTACTTTTCAGGGGTTATAATATAATATTTCAAAGACTCTGAAGACTTTTTTTTTTTAATCTGTCACCAAGAGTGGTATATACTTGGAATTAATTGGTGTCTTCTGCTATATTCCAATAAACATGCATGTTACAAGATAAAAGAGCAGACCTTTTACAGGAGAAAAATCAGGAATATTTTATACACTTACACTTTCTCCTGAAGCAATTCTTTTTAGATTTTGTTAGTTTTGTTTTTGATAACAGTTGTGATAAACTTCAGAGGTTAACAATCCTGTTACACTAGTCTTGAGAGACAATGCAAGCTAATAATGGAACCGTATTGTTCTTTTAGAAAGACATAAGCAAACTATGAATTTTATTTGGCTATACCATCAAACACAGTCAAATTCTGGAACTATCAGGGTGTTCTCAATGGAGGGTGTTTAGAATATATTGCATTATCAGGACAAATGCCCATGTATTCATCATATGGCAAATGGATAGCTATCTAGCTCTCCTTTTCAAAAATCAATAGTTCCCCAAAGAATGAAGAAAGTTTCACCCTAGCGAAATCAGATCTAAATTGGATCCTAAAAATGAATGCATTAAATTGTTGAGATTTATATAACTTAAACGTTTCCCTCTTTTTCATAAATCCATTCTGAATAACCTTTAGGCAGATCTTGGTTTGGGGAGGAGGTATTGGACTGTGAAGCGCTTAATACCAGTGATCAAGAGAACAGCCATGAGTTCCTTGCCCCACTTTTATGACGAAGGGTCCCAGATGCAAGTCCCTGATATAAGTTCCACCTACAGTTTGAATCAGTATATATTCCCTTCAGATAATTCAAGCAATAAAAAAGGAATAACATTTCACAGTGACATTGGTTATTATTAGCAAGTACTTTGCTATTTACATTTTAATATTCCTTCCTTCCTACCTACCTACCTCACTGCCTTTCTGCCTCATACAGTATGCTTTGATATTAAATATAACTAAAGAGATCCAGATACATTATTCTAATTCTATTTTTTCTTAATTGGTTTTGTGAAAACAAGTGCTGATTGTCATATTAGCTTTACCTATTACATATACATTCGGGGTTCTGAAAACTCCCTGAATTTCCTCTTAATTCCAGATACCCCAATATAAAGCAATTTATCTTTTTTTTCCCAATTTTATTACCTGGTCACCTGGATCCAATTATACTTCTTTTGTGCTGCACAATGCATAGCAGTTTCAAATAGCTACTTGCCACTATTGCTGTGAGTCTCTTTCCAACTGCATTTGTTACAGAAACACATTTACTTGGACATAATTAATTGGTTGGGTTTTTTAAAGCAGCACTGATGCTCCTGATAAAGATGAAATACAGCAGTGTAGATAAATGGTATTATCTTTACTACTCTGGAGTATATAATTAAGGAAACAGCTTAACTTGTTTGGCAATTATTTGTGTAGCCTACTAGTAAAATAGATAAGATGCTGTGGGTCAAGAACCTATTCATTCACAGAGATTATGTGGTGAGGTTGAACCATTCACCATCTTTTACTCCTTGTTTGAGGTTGCTTTGTTTCTTTCTTTCTTTATTTTTGTTAAGAGGATAAAATGAAAGGAGATAGGCTATATACACTGTTTTGAATTCCCACAGGAAAAGCAGGATAAAATCTAATGTAATAGACGTAATAAAATGAAACCTTTTAAAAGTTATTTTAATTTTCATACTGCCATTAAGTCACTGACCATCTGTTCAGTTACTTTTAATGTTTTATATCAATAAAAACCTACATTTGAATTCCAAAAATATTCATATAGTTTTATCCAAAGCTTTAAATGTTACCAATTCTATCTACCTTTCTGATTTTGAAGGTTCTGTTTTACAAGGTACACAATTCTCAGGTATTCTGGGATTGAACGAAAGATAGTTATAGGCAAGGAAACATTTATGATTCATGTTACAATTGGGAATGTTACTTAAATATCAGTTCTTCAGCTGATGTATATTGAAAGTTATTTGATAATATGAAAATCTATACAGTGCATACAATTGATATTATAGCTCAATTTCAACTTCAACAAAGGCACATGCTCTTTCAGGGTTAAAACAATGACCTATTTTTTCTCACGATTCCTAGAATGATGTCTTAATAAATTGTCCCAAAACTTTCTTTGAAGTTTTAATAACCTTAATTAAAAACACTGAAACTAATTAGATTTAGTAATTTTTGCTCACTCACATGCTTGATTTCCCATTTGCCTATTGCAATGTACTGAAAATAATTTCAAAAATGGCATGTCTGCCATACAAACCATTCCTTCCGCTGATGTGCAGGTTACAAATATAATAATAGCCAAAATATCAAGTACTATATCTAGTAAGTTCAGCAAAATGATGTGTGAACCAAAAGTTCAACAATCTGGTGACTAGAATCACACTTAGTGGTTTGATGAAGTGTTGGGGTTGAATGGGTTGGAGTCCAGTGATTGTTTATGCACTAGAAAGTGTTTTTTAGGACTCTTGGAATTGTTGATTTTGAGGGGAAGGCTGGTCTTTCTTTATTGTTTCTGTAATGATTTTATTGCTGTTGGGATGAATTGCCCAAAGTAATGGCACATAAGATGTGTGGTTATGTAAGTCTCATAAATAAATCTATTTTCATTTTCTTCCTCAATCACTAAATGCTGATAATCACTTAAGTCCAATTTATGGACACAGTGTTTTTGAACCCTATGAAAATGTCCACTAAATAAAATTCTCCAAAGATTCAGTTGGTCTTTTGATTCAGTGACCTGTGATGGAATAATTCCAATGAAGCTTTGATCACGTTCCGATGAAACGTGATCCTCATCAATGAAATAGATCAAATCAAATGGTCTCAAAGCACTTTGAAAGGTTTTTTAAATCACTGTATAGATATAATGACTTTTTTCCTGTTTCTGCCATTATTATAGACAATATACAATGCTTCAGTTTCACTACATATTTGAAAAGACTGGGGAGGTTAAATGGTGTGAACACTGAATTTAAAGTTATCGCCTCATTAAGCTGCCTATCAGGGCTATTTTGGAATAGTCTAACACCATGGATTTTATTCATTTATTTCCCTCAACTACTTTATTGTGGCCAGCCACAAGTCCTTCCTCTTTCTTGGGTTAATAGAATACATTAATTTTATGCTGTCCCTGTCAACAAAACGGTGAGTTCAATTCAACTCTGTGCTCTCTGAATATATACTCAATATATAGTCTGCATATATACTCAAGAACTAGCATACAAA
This sequence comes from Pseudoxenodon macrops, assembly GCA_032467955.1. NCBI lineage: Eukaryota > Metazoa > Chordata > Lepidosauria > Squamata > Pseudoxenodontidae > Pseudoxenodon > Pseudoxenodon macrops. The sequence goes on along the minus strand of JANHFT010003563.1, from coordinate 131,962 downwards.
CCTGAATCACTAGAAATAGAAATCCTGATCTTAGATTATTAAATTTTTCCTCATGAATTATTAGATGCCATGCCAACACTTTCAGACCCTGTGCCTATGTTTATTGCATTTAAGAACTGGGAAGTAGAAAAGTTACAAATACTGAGACTTGTGTGTCAGCCTCTTTCTCTGCAGCTTGCTTACCTCTGTGTGATTATATCACACTGCGGAACACTATCTCTGCTTACTATGTTAACTAATACAGAGGATTATTAAACAGGTTACAATCTTGATACAGCTGATTTCCACCCAAAGGGCTCCAATGGTGGTGGTGATGCTCTGTTCAATGAGGAGAAGGCCATTCCATGAAGTATCAATTTTCCAATGAGCTAAGTCACCTTCCATTTGTCTACTCCTGCCTTGAACTCCTGGTGATTGCCTGGACTAGTCTCTGCAGTTTACTTGGCAAGATTTCAGAAGTGGTTTGCCATTGTCTGCTTGCTTGGACTGAAAGATAATGATGATTGGTCCCAGTCACCTAGCTGGCTTCGTCCTTTAAATGGGACTAGAACTCAGGTCTCCCATCTTTTAGCCTGATGGCTTACCCATCACAGCAAAGTAGCTCTTCTCTACCCTCCTGGATCTCCACAAACCTCCGGGATGCAAAGCTACTGTGCATTGCTGACAATTCTGGAAATTAAAGTCAACGAAGCTGGAAATAGAGGGAAGTGGTAAATGCTAAAATACACATGGCAGTGTGGTCACACAAATGGCACAAATTAATTATCAGAGGTTGGTAGGCAAATATATAATTATGGCCTTTGCTGGCGGATGTTACCATGTACAATCGTATTATTGTGATCCGCTTTACAGGCGGCTGGCTGGAGGGGGTCACATAAGAGAAAACTGCTTTAAATTTGTTTAAATCAATTGTTTGATTTGTTTTAGAATTGGAACAGCTTACAAGTGAAGAGAAATGAAGTATTGTTCAGTAGGCAATGAATCCTACCGAAATAGAGATGAATTTCTAATTATGTGCCTATAAATTTTATTTTTAAGGGAAATTAAATTATATTGCTTCTAAATCTGGCCCATGCCAAAGGAATAGAGACAAAGGTTTACTCCGCAATAATTAGCATGCTTAAAATCAAACAAGGGAAAGATAAAAGGACAGAAAACTGAAGCATGAACAAAATAACAACATCGGTACAATCCCAAAATGAATAAAAACCCGCATAAATTGTACTTTATAAAGAAAGTTGTGTAATGCATCTTGAGCAAATCCAAGCTAGCAGTTTGTTCACTTGGAACTGCATTAAAGTAACATTTTTTATTTACTAAGGAGATAGGGCTTGGACGTTCGGTAGAGTGATTCTCAGTTCTGAATCACTCAGGAGGATGCAAAAGCATTTCTGTGTATCTATTTGCGATCCTGCTGATGAACATGTTATCGACAAAACAATACTTTGGATGTGGGTGCACTTGACAGCAAAAAGAAAATATTTTATTCTGAGTTCCTCAGACCCAACAGGAACTACAGGAACTGAATCTAACTCTTAGCCTCTTGACATTTTTGCTGAAACTTCTTTAGGCCCTAAACTTTCTCTTCTGTTTTTCCATTGTGATTGTTGCAGCCTGCGTAAGCCATGACTTCATGTATCCTTAGGACTCCTACAGACTGTTTATCTGGTGGGATAGTTTCTTTCTATGGAAGTACTGCTGAGGTACAAATAAAACCTTCTTGAATCATTTAGCAGCCAGGAAGTAGTATGGGTTTATTTTTAACACCACCATTCTGTTTTTAGTGAGAACACTTCATGCATTTAGTGTTGAATTTATTTAAGGTAAGTATAGCTATTAATAATATTATTCATTCTCTCAGGGCACAATTATCTAACCAAGCACACATACTTAGCGCTCATGCTGAGACAGTGCTGACATTGTAAAGGATTATCCCAAAGAGATGCTGAGTGTATTTTTTTCTCATTATGTTTTGTTTCAGTATTGCTAACTGCTACAGTAAAAAATATATTACAACAAGCACAGATGACTTTCCCCACCAGTTATCTCCTATCCTCCCTTTTCCTTTCTTTTTACCCAAGGTCATTTCTGATCTTGTCACATTTTCTTCTAGCACAGGGTATTTACTATTGAGACAGCCAAGGACACATTTCTACTCTATCCAAAACAATTAGTATTAAATGGTCACATAGGTGACTAGAGGTAAGATAAGTGTTGCAGCTTCCTTTTTGTCTCCTCTTTAACACAATTCATTGTAGCGAGTTATTAGGAAGAACAATGCTGAACCATCGGGCATCAGATTTAGTGCACTGGGATATTATATCCCCCTGCCCAAATGACTTAGCCTAATTTCTTTTCTAACTGCTTTCCTGGGAGAAACATTCCCTGATTCCTCAAATCTAATAAATGTAATAGCAGATTTCACAACTGCTTCTTACTAAAATTCTGAGTAATATACATCATTAATAAGAAAATAAGCCCGATTATATTAAATGTGAGTATAGACATTATATAAGGCTAATAGGCTGAGAATTATATTGTCAACATCATTCAATATACTCTTGCTAATGGCCCATGATTTTAATTCACAAATCCATTTATTACACTTGTACATAATGTTCTAGGGGAAAAGCTGTCTCTTTGTGTATGTGAATATATTTATATAGATATACACATTTATTAAAAATTCAATTTCCAAAGTAATCTCAAGCTTTCCCCTTTTTAGAAAAAAGAAAGTTTCCAAATAAATATGAAGTGTGATTTTCCTCTGAAAAAAATTATGTGTGGATATTTTGTTTGTGTGTGTGTGTGTTTGCATCTATAAACTGTGTTGTAACATTCAGAGAAATGCAAAATCTGATGGAAGTTAAATTTCTCCATTGATCAACATGAGATGTATTTCAGATTTCAAGTTTGATACCGCATGTACAGTATTTCATGAAGAGAAAAAATATTCAAGAATTCTTACATATTTGTAATTGTGCTCATAGAACTGAAAGCAACTTTTGGCCCTTTCTGTACAAACTTATTTTGAGATGAAATTCCATGTCCAAATCCTTACAATCTGTGCTCACAACTCATTATCTCTTACTATACTTTGCCAAATTGTCAATTATAATTGCTCTTTCAAGAAGGAAATTGTAGAACACATTGACACAGATACAATTATTCAAATGCCTAGTATATTACTACTGATTTTAGGCATGAGAAAAAAATAATTGTGTGAAGATAATCAGTTTGAGAACTTTGTCTTAAGCAGCTGTGAGATGAAGTTGTGGGGATAATATAATTCTGTGATGAAGTACTGTATGTCTATAAGCATAAAATCACTGCATAGAAAGTTATGTACAATGGGTCCTACTGAAATGAGTCTTGTGAACGTTTTAATTTTTTTCTTTAAAATTACAGTGCAAATTGGCTGAGCAGATATAATGGTTAACAAAGTTGGGCAAAAATTGATCAAATCAAAAAGTCCTTTTTCATCCAACGTAATAATAAATAAATCCTCTACTCCCCTTTATGCATCAAGATTTAAATTGTTCAGATATAGAGATTTCTATTTTCTGTAGGAGAGAGGAAAATAATAACATCTGGCAACTTGAGATTTGAAGACTGAATTCAAGGGTTGGAGAACTTCAAAGCAACTTATAAAAAGAAATTAGATCAATACATTGCCTTACAATTGTCTCTTAGAGAACGTTATACAGGACTAAGCACCATTAAATGAAATGGAATTTATTTCTAAGGCAGTCTTCCTGAGATTGTATTGTGTAGAATAATGATCTCAAAATGGAACCCAACAGTTAATCCAGAGGTTGGGAACTATGTCCCTTTATGACTTGTGGACTTCAACTTCCAGAATTCCTGAACCAGCATCAGAGTTGATATCCACAAGTTATAAAAGGGCCATGTTTCTTCACCCCTAGGTTAATCATATTTTTCTGAAGAATTTCTTACAAATAGCATTAAAATAAACTGGGGTTGGAATTGCATATCTTTAAACATCTCACAATCGGCTCTTCAGTTTACCATTTCTTTAGCATCATTTACTAATTAGTGGCAAGTAACTTCAGTAGAAAAGAAAAAATGACAGATTTTTACTGTTTATTACTGTTTATTACTGTTAATCATTTCTTCATTAAATAATTTTAATGTATTTCTTTCACATTTGTTTTCACCTGACTTTAGCGATGGAAGCAACTGGATGCTGCCTAACTTTCTTTTCTCACAGTGTAGAATTTTAGGAACTATGTTGGGTTGCTGCAAAATAGCCTAGACAGAGCCATAATTATGTGACAAATTGTTCTGTTAAAATTTATGTACATGGTTTGGGTTTGATATCCTAAAATATTAGGTTGCTCATAAAATTGAAAAAGTGATTCAGGATGACCGTTTAAATTCTGAGTTCAGGGACTTCTAAATTCAGGTGAACCTTGCATCTAGAATATCACAAGCCATATACTAGTTGAAGAAAAACAAGTTTTACTTATAAATGTGGCAATATTAAATAACAGCAGAATAGATCAAAAGACATTGGAAAATTTGTAAAGTATTAGGACACTGAAAACCAGAGATTATAGAATAAATCAGCAAATTTTTCCCCCAAATTGTTATAGCTGTAATTACACTGTTGTCAGCAGTTGAAAAAAATTATAATTCTTTGATCTTCCAGCATTTAGTTTATAAATGGTTTTGAACTAATGTGGGAATATAAAGTACCAGCGAGTATTCCTCAGGAGAAAAAAATGATGATGATGACGATGAAGATGACGATGAAGATGACGATGATTATATTTGTATCTCATCTTTATTTTATACAACTCAAGCAGCATACATAATACTCTCACGTCTTATTTTCCCCACGCTGTAAGTGGGATTGAGCTAAGAAAAAGAGATGGACAGTTTACCTGCCAAATGAAGACAAGAACTCTCCCAGTTTCTAAGTCAGCATTTTAATGATCACACACAATTTAACAGCCATAAACACAGTAGAGTTAAAACCTAAAGATGCATGGTCCTTTGAATATAATATAAGCTTTCCAAGTGGCTGGTCATTTCTGCTAGAAAGAGAAAAAATACTATAGATATAAGCACGCACATTTGCTACTGCTTTCCCACCATTTTGAGGCATATTAGAAAAAGAATAATATGTCAGTCTTAGAAAATTTTAAATTGGTGTGAGTGTGTGAAAAAACCTCTTAAAAAACCATTTCAAACCCAATAAAAACAATCCCAGCTAAGTCTATGTGATACATTTCCCATTTTGTATCATAACCTATCAATTTCTATTCCTAAACAGCAAAAATGAACAATTGCTGATAAACTGTCAAAAACAAAAATTATAATCTTTTGTAAAAATCCAGAGTTAATAGTTGATCTTCTTGTGACATATCCGTCATCGGACGTTGGCGATCATGTTCGAAATCCTATTTTTATCAACAACTGCACGAAAAAGTGCTGCTGAGTTTTGTCCAAATCAGTCACTTAGATTTTGAAAATGTTGCCCTATTAATGGGGAAAAAAATAGAACAACTCAGATATTTTAAATATTTGGAAATCTCCTTCCAGGATCTGGGTATAAATATGCAAATCTAGTTTATGTATCCTAGATCACCTAGCAGAGTACTTTGATTATTTTGTCTTTATAAGACAAAAAATAATGGCACAGCCATTGTATGGTGCACAATTAGGACTTTGCTATGATTTAGCTACAACACAGAGGGCACAGAGTTTTTAAGTGCAATTATGTAAGTCCCTCAAAGTATGTCCAACACAACTTTAAGATTAGAACCAGGAATTAGAAGAAGGGACACCTGAATCCAGATCATTATTTTTAATTACTGTCTGAAATTATGGTTTATCCCAACAGGGCTAACTTCTCTGATAATCAAAGATCGTTGCTATCCTTATAGAACATTCCTCTTAGAGAAAAATGGGCTCTCTATGGCTTCTCTTGTGAGACATTAGAAGGGATGAGATATGACTAAGCAGAAAAACTACTGAAGGAAGTTTAAGAATTTAAAACATGGGATGGTAACAAGATGTTAGCATGCGATTAAGACAATGTAAGCCTTTACTACAATGCCAACTGACCATGACCAATCCTTGAATAAATTGCAAACATTGTAAAGCATTTTCTCCAGCAAAACTGAATGTGTCATGACCAGAGGTGGGTTCCTACCGGTTTGGACCGGTTCTACCGAGTAGGTAGTAGGCCTATGGTGACGTCACAGAGCCGGTATTGCTCTGTGGGCGCCGCCATCTCTTTTTGGGATTTTGTTTTGGGGGGGATTTTTTTTCTTCTGCACATGCGCAGAAGCCGAGTTTCCGGCACTGCACATGCATTGCCATCTTGTATTCAGCCTTTTTTTGGGGGTAATTTTTTGGATTTTTTTTGTACTGCCCATGCATGTGTCCACGAAGCGTGCCCGTGCCCACACAGCGTTGGAAGTAGCGAACTGGCAGTGAGGTAAGTTAGAACCCGCCCATGGTCATGACCTTAGGTTGTCATGAATGGCAGATATCACTAGATTCCCTACCATGAAACCCTCCACCTGTCTGATTCCCAAGCTACAAAAAATGTGGGATATCTTTCACAATATTGTAATTTTTAAAGGGATTTACATGTGTACCATGTTAGTTAAACCCCTCATAAAAGAACTGCAGGTAGTTCATGATGACTGATAAATACCCTTTCACCCAGCAGACCATAGGGCCATGTTGCCCATAATGTAGTTACATTTTGTCTAGCAGCTATGAGAAACAAATAGCAACAAATGGCATGCAATTTGATAAAATTTGATTTTATTAACAACTTTTCTCCTTTTCTTTCCCGTCCTGTCCTGTCCTTATTTTACTTGTTGGAGCTTCCTTTACTGTTACATCTATGAATTATGAAGGATCTTGAATTAGGATAAAACTAGTTTTCTTGCTTACCCCTCACATCATTTTTTTTGGGGGGGAGTGAAAACTGCATTGCATAATCCCTAAATGGGTAGGTTAACTTATGGGGCATGGGAGCAATTGTAAGAGAAATGTCCTTGGGGATTTTTTTTTCTTGTATTAGGATCCTGATACAGAAAGTTACAATTTCAAAAGATGAAATAAGGTGAAGATATATAAATTCCTTGCTTAATTGACTTAGCTTAAAACAGTTATTCCAGATACATAGGCAACTTTGATGAGGAACAGCAGTTTTTTTTTTAAGCAGGCAAAGAGGCAAAAAGGGGAGTTGATCAGAAAGAGAAGACAGCTTAAAGTTAACTAATTAATAAACTATTCCTGCAATTTATATGCAGTTCAATTCTAAACGAACTCTAATATTGCAAACAATACAAAAACCCTCACCATGAATCTATTATTCCAGTGTCCACAGTAAACATTCTTGCCCATTGACATGGCAAGAAAATAGACATAAAGACAGCCATTGCAAAAAGATGAGTATCCTTTCACCAAACTCCAAAGTCTAGGATGTCTTTCAAACATAGTTTATCTACTGTAAAAGACGGTGAAGCTTTGAAACACACACACATGCACAAACACACACACATACACAATCTAATCTGTTTTCATTTTAAGAAAAATCCAATATTTTTGTCAATTTTCATGGTCGTGGTAATATATATTCACTGTAACAATGTGCTTTCTAACAGAACTTGGCACAGCTTAATGGAGAGAAAGATTACTTATTACATTGAATAGTTTTATTACAGCAACTTTAAATTACCTTTGATAGATTTTTTTTCATGCTTGACTTGAACCTGAATAACCATAATGATTTGATATCCTTACGTTAAAGAGACGTATAATATTGTTAGAATGAAAACATGTAGCATGAAAGAACTTTTGTACTACAAAAGAAAAAAATGATTCCTGATATGGTGTAGCTGTTCAAGCTTTCTGCTATGTTAGGAATTCAGAATTTATTTTGCTTGGACCCCAAAGAGAAACTGTAAAATACATTTTTAACAATAAATTATATACGCTGTATATGTATATTATAGAACAGGGTTCCAGGTAGCAATGCCTGCTGAGTTCTAATTAGCTGAAATAATTCCCAACTATAGTATAAGCTATTTCTTTCAGTAATAGCTAACTTTAAGAATCTTCCTCATGTTAACATTTCCAATCTCTGACAATGTTATACCAAGTGGGTACTTTGTACCACCAAGCTTTAAGCTTCTCCCCAACCTTCCTCCATTGTCTTTCATTCTCAGTCCTCCTCTTTGCCTCCTAAGGTAGCCTGTCTTCTCATAACAAAGTCACTAGGAAGCTCTTTTGCCCCCTAAGCTTTCCTAAATAGGAAAATTGACCTTATTTGTTTTATTTTTTAAAACAAGCTGAAGTTTTGGCCCTGAGCACTTCAGGCAGGCTTTGATACTCTAAGGCGGGGTGTCACCCTTTATTTCATCAGGGTTGTGTCAGACCTCAGGAGGATGGGGGAGCATTGCCAGTTGGGTGTGGCCAGCTTCATGTCACTGATGTCTGGGGCACCTGTGATGGCCTGGGAGACCCCAGTGGGCTCCCTTTTCAGCTGTGACAACCTCCTGCTGCCTTTTGCCAGCAAAAATGGCCTCCGGTTTCAGTTGGCAGAGCACTGGAAACAGCAAAGGACCAGTCCACTATGCCTCTGCCAGTGAAAATGGAGCTTGGGAGGACTGTGTGCAGTTCCCGGGGCTCAATTTTCGGCTGTGAAAACCTCCTGCTGCCCTTTGTCATGAGGAAAAGGACTCCATTTTTGGTTGGCAGAGTGCTGGGATCATAGACAAAAATGGAGCTTGGCGGAACCGCATGCACACCCCTGAGCTTCATTTTTTGCTGGCAGAGGGTTGCAGGAGGCTGTCACAGCTAAAAACAGAGCCCTGGAAGCTATGCGCAGCCCTCCCGATCTCCGTTTTCACTGGCAGAGGCACTGTGGGCCAATTCTTTGCTGTTTCAGGGGTGGCCCTACAGTCTGGATCTAAGCATCCCGTGGGCCTTGAGTTTGACATCCCTGCTCTAAGGGGCATTTTAAGGTTCCAAAGGGATACCAACAGCCCTCACACATTTTTGGATGAAGTTACTTATTGATCTAATTTCCCAAGATACATGTGGAAAGAAGGAGGAAGCAGGATGGAGTGGCATACCATGAAAGATATGTAGTGACAGCATGTAAGAGGGAATTCTGCAGGGATGCAAATCTTGCCCACCTTTGAATCTCAGTTAACATCTTCCTCTGGGTCGAAGGTCCTTCATAGGAGAAGTACAAAGGCATACAGCCAAACGCAAAATTTACAAGTTGGATAAAGAATGAGAAGGATGCATAAGAATGCTGATCCTCTTGTTTCTTTTAAATGTTAGGAACAAAGTGTGCCATATTTTCTGTATCCCCAATTGTGAATTCATGTGTTGAACTTTATAGCCTCATAACAGATAATTTGAATTACTAATTACTTAATTACTTTCTGTTTCTCAGTAGGATAGGCAATGGTTTCTGCTATTAGATCATGGTGAAGGAAAGCAAGATTTTATACATGTACACACTCACAGGCTTCCAGAGCTTTATCTAAAATGGAGTAGTTGCTTCATAGATACTCTAGAACAGAGGTCATCAATCAGTGGTCCATGAGAAAATTTCGGTGGTCTGCAGTGCACCCGGGTGGAGGAGCTGCTCGGGATGACTAATGGCCAGTCCTGTGACAAAAGCTCTGGAATATGGGACCATCCAGGTAACTCATGGGGGGGCTGGAAATCTCCACCGTAGAGGGAGGAACATGCAACTTGCAACTTTGCAGGTGGTGCAACATGTAAGGAGTAGTGCACCCCTCACCAGCCAGAATGAGGTAATGGTACAAGAGGGGGTGGCAGCACAGGTGGGCCAAAGCAATGAGTGTCAGCAACCCACAGCTCTTTTTGCTATGGCTTCCCGTCAGCTGAACCCACCAATGGCTGGCCTGAGAAGGGAAGGGTGGGGGGTGGAGATTAGCTCCATATTTCAGAGCGGGAGTGATGCTTCATCTCTTGCTGGGTATTGCGGATGTTTCTTCTGGTCCTTGTTGGTGCTCCACACACCTTGGTCTCTTGGGGAGATGCACGACTTCCTCTCAGCCCCGAGACACTGGCCTGGCCAGGCTGTTTCTCTCAGCTGCTGCTGTTGGTGCCTCCATGGTCTGCCCACTGCTCTTACAGCACAGATAAATTTAGCACATTTCACAATGGGGGAGACGGTATCCCCTTCTCCTGGAGCCCATTATGATGTGGAGCATCAGCTGCTGCCACGTTGGGCGAATGTCTCAGGGCAGAGAGCAGTTTGTGCATCTCCCTGAGCTCAGTCCCAGATTTGCCAAGCTCCTCAGGTGGCATAGCCTCCAATGTAACTTTGGCAGAAGCATCAGACATTTCTAGGATTCTAGGACCTCTAGCTTTCAGTTTGCTATTCACAAGCAGATTTAAAGTTCATTTCAGGAAATCAGATTACCGAAACATTCCTTTTCTGAAATAATTTGGCAGCCTATTTGTTTTTCCTCCTTTAAGGGAAAAAAATCCCTGCATATCAGTAGGTGCATATATATGCTAAATTAAATTATTAATTTTTTGGGGATGTTTTCCCTGGCCAAAAAATATAATCTATACATCTATTATATTTAAGTTATATGCACTTATGTGATATGCATTCATGTTACATTATGTGTTCAGAATACTGTATTATTTAACACAGCCCTATGTTTACTCAACAGCAAGTATTAAGTGGGGTACAATACTCAACAAGGAATGTTGAGTAGTAAGAACAATCATTTCAGTAATCTTTATAAAGCTCCAGTGAAACCACTTAGCAGGATATTATTCTTTTATAGGGCAGAACTGAATCTTAGTGGTCTGCGGGATTTAAAATGATGAATTTAGTGGTCCCTGAGGTCCAAAAGGTTGGTTACCC
>JANHFT010003563.1:81210-100212 GCA_032467955.1 Pseudoxenodon macrops | reverse complement strand
TTCTTATATCTTTTCCAAATTTCTTCCTTTTTCCAATTATCTTAAAAAGTCTCCCTTTGTCTTTTCCATGCTTTCCCTGTCACTCCATTTTAATTCCAAACAGCACAATGTCCTCTTTTCCCCTTAGCAGATGTCTTCCTCCTTTTTCCTTTCTTCTCATCTCAATTCTATTGCAAGCAATTTCATTCAATCACATATAACAAGGTCCACACGATCAAATATTAGTAATAAAAAAAGTCTTTTTCATCTTAGAATTCTCTGCTCCTGATGCAAAAACAACCAAGTCTTTTTTTTTTCTTCAAAATATAATCCTCCATTTTAAATGTGATCTCTGTTCCTTTAATACAGCCGCCATTTTATTCCACGGCACTTTCAATTTATTTCCAAAAAATCCAAATATATCTTTTTCAAAAAGGGCCAAAACTCACCAATCCACCCTTTGCTCCAAAACTTTTCTCCAGCACTTTCAGGTTCAATTACTAGACCCAAAGCAGCCTGTTTCAGTTGCCTGTGAGCTTCTGAAAGAAATACCACCAAGCAGTTCATTCTACCTCTGCAGATGTAAGTCAACCCTGCTGGAAAACATCAGGACACTCAGTCCCAAGGCTCAACGCTGTTTTTCTTGGAAAACTGTTAAATAAGGAAACTGACAAATACCAAATTTCTGGATTCATATGGGAGATAGAAACCGGGCAGAAGTTATATGTTTGGATGGGTAATACCATTTAATTTTTGCACCTCTTTCTTCTATCCAAACCACTTTTGGGTGGAAGGAACAACTAACATGTAGCTATTGTGGTTGTAACCAATACTTTGTTTCTGACTTTGCTGAATCAGATCTTCTCAACTCAACCTTATTGGAAACTTGAAGAGAAGCTTCAAGTGTCAAAAATCTTTTTTTTTTTAGGGTAGGTGTGGTGATAATGGGTCAGAAAGAAACTCAGAAAATAATGTTAATTGAGAAACAGAAGCTCTGAGAGAAATGACTGAGAAGAACCAGGGTTGGCTAGTGACCAGCGGGTAAGGTTTGTACTTTTCCCAAACTCTATGATTCCCTCCTGTTATTATTCATCTAACGTTGTCTTTAGGTTAAGGGACTGGGAAAGCGTAAGAGATTTTATATGTCTGACTAAAACTAATCATTTTCAAGCAAGATTCCTACTGTCCCTGTCCTAATGTCCCCAAGTATTCGTAACCATCTCATGTACTCATAACCATGTTTATACATTTTATGTATTCACAATCATGTTTATAATTTGTCTGTAACCATATATATGCTTGACAAAATAAATAAATAAAAATAAATAAGTATTCCCTTTAACAAGATTATTTCCGAAGAAAGGGATGGGATTACAAAAAAATTCCAGCAACTCAACTATTTTCAGTTAGGATCAATATATCATTGTGTATGTTAGGAGAAAATTTATGGCTTTCTATCAGATTTGGTAAAGAGGTAGGTCTCTTCACTGATATGAGGGAAATTTGCAGTACACTCTTCATACAACCACCTTAGGACTTCATCTGGGAACTGACACTATCCTTGGATGACATAGAAGGAAAATACTTACAGGGCTGCCTTGATGACATGTACTTTTCCCATGAGTTTTTAAAACACATTCATTTGGTTATTTGGTTATTTATGTTCTACCTTTCTGTTACAAATTCATAAGTTCAAAAATACAAAGCACAAAAACATAAAGCGTGTCAGAAAAGTCTGTAGAATCAAAATCAAAATCAAGAGATGCATTTTGCCATTTTCTTTAAGACTAAGAGGGAGACTGTTCCATGTCCTAGGAATTATGGGTTTTTTTTTTCTCTTTCTAAAACTTCCTGGAATATTGGGAACCACACAATAGATAAATGGAAGTTTAGATACAATCAACAAATATTGCCAATTACAATATATAGAACCAATGGTGTGGCTGAGTTTAAAACGATGTCTTTCTTCTCCATTATTCTCTCAAATTGAAGTTATTTATTTTTGAAGAAATTCTACGGCCACCTACGTATTTCATATGAGGATTCCAGGTAGTTCCAAACTATCAGTAAAAACAGGACTAAAAACAAAGCCGCCCTTCCCAGCCAGCTCCAGACCAAACAGCCTCCTCATTCAACCCCCATTTGAGCTCAATGTTCAAAAGAATAGCCAAGTCTTCATTCCCTTCCAGGAGGCAAAAACAGTTAGGGATCTATCCAGGGGTGAAATTCAAAAAAAATGTCCCTACCAGTTTTGTGGGTGGGAATGCAGGTGAAGGATATTGCAAAATCTCCATTCTCACCCCACTCTGGGGCCAGTCAGAGGTGATATTTGCCAGTTCTCTGAACTACTCAAAATTTCCGCTACCAGTTCTCCAGAACCTGCTGAATTGCACCCCTGGATCTATCTCATTTTGTAAAGCCTGTCAGTCCTGAAGATTGAGCTCATAATGTCTGCCATGGTCCATGAAGCTAGGGCAGACCAGAAGAGGGCTGATTCAAGGCCTGGATGCCCATATTATTTCTGTAATTACCTGGCTTCTTGCACTGCTTATGAGTTTGCAATTGTATGTTTGGTCATTTCCCCACTAGTGGCCTATAGCATTTTATTGGCTCATCCTGCTGTTATTGCACCAAAATAACCATAATGAGGACAGGCTTTAATTAAATTGCTGCAGTGCTGGCTAGGTGATGCTATAAAATGCTATAACTCGCTGGTGGGGAAATTACCTCCTAAAAATACCATAGTATCAAAGCTGCTTTCAGAGTTAAACAACTTGCTGGTTGAGCTGAAGCTCAATCAAACAGCCAGCTTGAATATATGGTTGTTTCCTTTATTTATTAATGTACTCATGTCCTTTTATGACATCTTAATTAATATGACTTTCATCTTGCAATTGATAAAACATTATTTAGAGTCGTTAAAATAAAAAAGGGCTAATGGAAGATCTCCCCATTCTTGCAGAAAGGGTAATAAAGTAGGAAATAAAGTTCAGTCTACACAAAGGAAAAACTACTCATGGTGACTAGTTGGTGAAAAATTCATAGATATTGAATTGGAGAACCGTGCTGGTGATGATTGGTCAAGAAAAAGGTCATGGACAGCTCGATGAAGATATCCACTTCAGGTTTGGGGGTTATTAGAGAAGGTTATTGCCAAAAATAAATCTGACAATTTCTTACTAATGCCTTTATACAAAGGTATATTGTGGCCTTGGTTGGAACCTTCCGCACAGAATCAGTCACAGGATTTCCAAAGTAAATTGTAAAGTAGGAAAAGAACAACTGATGGAATTAAGAAGTTAAATAACACCTTCCTTATGAGCATCACATTTAAAGTTAACTCACATAGAAAAGAAGACAATAAAGGTAAAGAAAATTATGAAAGCGAAGAAGTGGATAGGGAAATATATAATGTTCCTGCTATGAATAACCTATTACCAAAGATATTCTAGAAAATGTGGCTTTAGGATTGGAATATCAAGTATCAAACAAATGTCCACCAAGAATGTTCCTTGCATAACAAGAGATGAAAGGATAAATAAGTGGAATTTTGTTTCAATGAGTGATTTTTGGATGGCTGGAAATTATAGAACTTGGGAAGCAAATGCTACAGGCAGACATTTAAAAGAATCAACATACTGGACTTCAGAAAGACAGCTTTTGATGAATTCCAATGGAAGGAGTTTATTAAAATCTCAAAATTTCAAATTTTAGATATCCTGAAGGAGAAAAGTATCCCAGGAAGGATGGGAAATCCTATGAATTTGATACTGAAATGAATACAGTTTTTACTAGGAAAAATATGGAGATATTTATAGAGATGAATGTGACTATATGCTGAAATGCTGAAGAGGAAAAACAAAATGGAAGCACGGACAAATAATAACAACAACCCAACTACAAAATAATGCAGGTTCATTATCCTCACAAACTGTAGAAATTGGGTCATGCAGGCTAATGTTCAGAATGACCTGAGGCCCATGAGAAAACAAACAAACAACAACAACAACAACAAAAAGGGGTTCTTTGGGTATGCCATAAACAAAAAGAAAACAAAAAGAATATAGGCCTATTTCAAACAGAGAGTTATGACTTAGCCTGGATGATGATGAGAAGGCAGAATTTTCTGAAGTCTTGCTTTTGACTAGGAAAATGGATCCCATACATGGCCACCATCATGCCACAGGAGGAAAAGGGGAACGACACCTTAGAAAGACAAAGAGAGGGTAAGAAAGAGCTGAACTAATTCAAATAAATTCAAGTCTCCAGGTCCAAATAGATTCTAACCTAGAGTACTGAAGGAACTAGTGTAGATGTTCCCAACAGAAGCAGTCTTGATCAGCTCTAATAACTCCAGAAGGTCTTCCTGCTGGTGAGGTCCCAAAAGACTTGAGGACTTGAGGACTTGAGGAAAGCAAATGTCATCCCTATCTTCTAAAGGAGAAGGATGAGGATCCAGAAAACTACAGATGTGTCTGCTTGATATCTACACTGGGCAAGCTCTTCAATGAGGTTATTAAACAGAATGTTTCTGGGTAGGCATCAGATGTGGGTTCCTACCGGTTCTATCCGGTTCTATAGAGTAGGTAGTAACTCCGCAGTGATGTTACGGAGCCGGTTCTGTTGGTGGCTCCTTGGGCGCCGCCATCTTGGATTCTGCGCATGCGCAGAAGCTAATTTTTGACTGCCACGCATGCGATCGCTCTCGCGCTTTGCATGCGCGCTCATGGCGTGACCCTGAGCGAACCGGTAGTAAGAAGATTCAGAACCCACCTCTGGTAGGCATGCAACAATTAACTGGAATTAGCAGGGATGAGTTGAATTATGAATTAATGAATTATGACAGAATAATTTTATATCCTTTTTTTAAAGAGTTACTGGTTTAGTAGAAAAAGGGAAATAGCATAGGCATAATGTAGTTCAAACCCAGCAAAATGTTCAATAATATCTTCCTTAATAATTGCCTTAATAAAATTATTAGACTTGGGTGAGATCAAACTAGATGACCTCACAATTGGGATGGAATCTAGTAAGGAGGTGGATTCCCAGGAGGGAGGGGGTGCATTCCAGAGGAGAAAAACTCAGCCTACTCCAGATATTATATATGAGAGAAAGAGGGTGAAGTCAGCACCTCCCTAATAGTTCACAGGTAGTTCTCGACTTATAACCACAATTAAACCCAAAATTTCTGTTGTTGAACAAGACAGCTGTTAAGTGAGTCTTGCTCCAATTTACGACCTTTCTTGCCACAATTGTTAAGTGAGTCACTTCAGATAAATTAGTAACGTGGTTATTAAATGAATCCAGCGTCCCCATTGACTTTGCTTTTCAGAAGGTCGCTCAGGGGTGAAATTCAGCAAGTTCTGACAGGTTTTGGAGAACCAGTAGCGGACATTTTGAGTAGTTCGGAGAACCGGCAAATACCACTTCTGGCTGGCCCCAGGAGTGGGGCGGGAATGGAGATTTTGCAGTATCCTTCCCCTGCCACGCCCACCAAGCCACGCCCACCAAGTAACACCAAGCCACCCCCACAGAACAGGTAGTAAAAAAAATTGGATTTCACCAATGAGATCTAAAGTTGATCACATGATCACAGGACACTGCGACCATCATAAATACATGGCAGTTTGCGAAGTGGCTGAATTTTGATCATGTGACCTCAGGGTTACTGCGACAGTCATGTTAAAAGCCATCATAAGTCATTTTAGTCAGTGCTGTTGTAACTTCAAACAGTCACTAAACGAATGGTTGTAAGTCATTTAAGTATTGTCTGTATATGGTAGGTCAGTCTGGCAAGACTTTCTTTATAGGTATAAAACAATAAACAACTCAGCTTGGGAGAATCACCAAGTATCGTTCTTGGTTTTGGCCCTGAAACAATTGACTGAGAGCATTTTTTCATGGCTTGGCTATGCTTGGAGGAAATTTCAGATGGGTCCTGCACCTAAGACTTTTTATCAGTGACTTAGAATAAAGGATTGAGGTGATGGTTTTCAAGTTTGCAGAGGACACAGAGCAAAAAGGTGTGGCTAATGCTTAAAAGGACAAGTTTCAGAAAGATCTATACCAACTTGAACTGAAATGAATAGGATGGAATTTAGTTAAGAAATTGTAAAGTTTTATAACTGGGTAGGAAAAACAAAAGGCACAACTATAAGATGGGGGAGAACTAACTTGGCGGTTGTACATGTGAAAGGAATCTGGTTTCTGTGGGGAAAAGAAACAGTGGGCTGATTTCTAATAACAAGGGTTTTATCATAAAATTTTTGTTCTGTTTTTTTTCTCATTCCCAGAATTATTCTTTCTTTCTATTCTTTCCAAAAAAAAGCAACCAAAAGAGAAAAGAAGGAAGGAGCTCAGATGTCTTGCAACAACCCCGTTTCTGCCTTCCACAGTGTCCTTTTTAGTCACAAATGAAACAAGTGTTTAATTTAATCCCACAATGTGAAGCAGATGCTAAAAAGACAATGCTATTTTAAGATGAGTCAATGAGAGCATTAAATCCATATCAATGAGAAGAAATTCTATTCATTCTACTCTGGTCTGGTCAAACACCACTTGGAAATTTATATCCAGTTTGGGTATCACAATTCAAACTAATAGTGACAAATGAGTAATATGAGAAATAGAATGAATAGGAAGACTCCCAAGAATCTTGGTGTCCTAGTTGACAACCATTTAAATATGAGCCAGCAATGTGCAGCAGCTGCCAAAAAAGCCAACACTGTTCTAGGCTGCATAAACAGAGGGATAAAATCAAGATCACGTGAAGTGTTAATACCACTTTATAATGCCTTTGTAAGGCCACACTTGGAATATTGCACTCAATTTTGGTCACCACGATGTAAAAAAGATGTTGAGACTCTAGAAAAAGTGCAGAGAAGAACAACAAAGATGATTAGGGGATTGGAGGCTAAAACATATGAAGAATGGTTGTAGGAACTTGGCATTTCTAGTTTACTGAAAAGAAAGACTAGGGGAGACATGATAGCAGTGTTCCAATATCTCAGGGGTTGCCACAAAGAAGAGGCAATCAAACTATTCTTCAAAGCACCTAAAGGATGCACAAGAAACAATGGGTGGAAATTAATCAAGGAGAGAAGCAACTTGGAAATAAGGAGAAATTTCCTGACAGTTAGAACAATTAATCAGTGGATCAACTTGCCTTCAGAAGTTGTGAATGCTCCAACACTGGAAATTTTAAAGAAAATGTTGGATAACCATTTGACTGAAGTGGTGTAGAATTTCCTGCCCAGGAAGGGGGTTGGAGTAGAAGACCTCCAAGATCCCTTCCAACTCTGTTATTCTATGATCTTAAACTCTCCTTGTCCAGAAAGACTCTGCCAACCAGAATTTGACATCTGGACACTGATCTTTGCTGCAATTTGGTCTCCACTCCTTTCCGGATATCCAGCTCACCCATAAGCCCTGAGAAATTAATTTCTGATCATGTTATTCAACATACAACAAGATCTAAGAGGGGAAGGTTACAAAGAGATGGAGCCAACAAGGCCAGTTTCATCTGTTTACCCATTTTGGTACACCCAAATTCTGAGAAAACACATGAAGATAATTTATTTCTAACCTAAAATTAGAGAGTAATTTGCTACAATTAATTTCAGCAGTATAATAGTTCCTGGACTGCTTATTAAATAGAAATCTTCTTCGTCATTATCTTTTAATTAAGTTTAACTGTTTATAAGTTCTCTGACAATAAAAGTGTTGCTCCTTGATTTCACCCTTAAAAAACTCCCAAATATCTGCTTTTTTCAAACACTTCAAAATTAATACAAGCCATTTCTACTAACATGTCCATATTTTCTTTTCTGGTACAATTAGAATTTGGACCTACTGATGCTGGAGGTCTACCAACTCTGAGTTCTTGCAAATAATTCAATATTTTTTTCACTTTCATGTTGATCCATTTAAAGTGAAAATGGAACTACAGGCAAAGCTGGCAGGAATTCATTTGTCATAGAATGTGACTCATCATTATATAAAATCAAGCCATGAAACAAATAGGAAAAATACTGGAAATTTTACAGAGTAAAAGTACCATATATTATACCTCCAAGTTTTAAAAAGCACCTATTCCTAATGGTCAGTTTTTTCTTTCTCTCCCTCCTTCCCTCCCTCTCTCTCTTATCTGTCTGTCTGTCAGTCTGTCTGTCTGCCTATCCATCCATCCATCCATCCATCCTCTATCTATCATCTAATATATATATTGTCTTTTTGTGGTTGCTACACATGATAAGAATAATTTATATATCATAGAAAACCCACTAGAAATGAGTGTGCATTTCTAAATGGACAACTATATAAGTAAGATTCTATATGTTTATACAAATATGTAAGCCATAAATGTGTGGCATTAGTTCAAATGATCAAATCATATGATGTAGTAATAGGAAAGGCATATGAAGAAAATTCAGATCATGCTTAAAGGCTTTCATTCATTCAATAAAGAAGTTTAAATCCACAAGACCAGATCAGTTGCCTATAGATAATCTAGCAGTGTTCTGAGTAATGCTTCCAAAGAAATCAGAACTCTTAGGCAGGCAGGTTCCTCAAAGAACATGTTTATTGGATACATCATATTGGCACAGCTAGTGAAAGCCAACTCTGAAGTTTCCCACACTATTAGCATAATTAAAAGAGTAACTGTTTCCCTCCCCAATAATCAAAGGTCACATTGTCAAATTAAAGCAGTTGGCAGGTTCCTCAGTTACACCCATCCTTTTTCAGCTGCCACCTGTTGGGATGATCTTGGTTTTCATGGGAAGGTTCGTTATTGTGTCTGCAGAAGATCTATCTCCCCCCCACACACACACACCTAGAGTGTGTGGCACCTATGAAGCAGCAAAAGATGGCTTCAGTCAGATTCGATTCAGAGCTGACATCATCATTGTGTTGAGTCCTGAAGGGTTTAGAAATAGCAGCTGCAACTGTTTTGAGTACTGTAATCACTGAGATATCTTGGAATATGGA
Source organism: Pseudoxenodon macrops (assembly GCA_032467955.1). Taxonomy (NCBI): domain Eukaryota; kingdom Metazoa; phylum Chordata; class Lepidosauria; order Squamata; family Pseudoxenodontidae; genus Pseudoxenodon; species Pseudoxenodon macrops. The sequence continues at coordinate 91,245 of JANHFT010003563.1, read as the reverse complement.
ATGCATAGTTCTAGCGGAATCCATACATAATATGCTTGGTGGAAAGGGTAGATAGAAATTATAGATTGAGAGGATTAAAGTCAATAAGCTGTAGGGGTTAAAAGATGCGATACTTTCCTTCATATGTGAAAATATGTGATGTTAAATGACATGTTCTTTAAACTGATAAGAAGAAATGTTGTTTGAACAGATATAAAGGGACAATAATTTAGTTCACATAGAAGAAGCCCAAGAAACTTCACTAAATTCATTAAGTTTGAGATATAACATAATGGACAAAAATAAACTTTTAAAGCACATCAGGAGAGATCAGTTTTGACAGAAAAGATTATTTGATCTTATCTTATTCTAAGTCTCATTACTGTTTTATCTGGAAACCTTTTAAAATATATTGATTTTTATTTGTTCATTCATTCATTCATTCATTCATTCATTCATTTCATTCATTCATTCATTCATTCATTCATTCATTCATTCATTCATTCATTCATTCATTCTCCACCTTTATTAATTTTTCAGATAACTCAAGTCAAACAACATAACCAACACACCCCCTTCTTTCCTATTTTCCCCACAACAACAATTCTGTGTGCTGGGTTGGACTGAGAGAGTGTGATTGGCACAAAGTCATCCCACCAGATTTGGTTATATGCAACATGACCACAGTTACTATGACTGACAGAAGTACTATGGGTTTTGCAGATAAAATATTTTGGAGTATGAAGAGAGGGCATTTTTTCCCTGTTCCTCTTCTACTATCTCCATGTATACACACACAAACATGAACTATATATGTGAGCTCCAAGATAAATCAGGTATTTTATCTTTAAAATTTGCTTATCATTTTAGAAAGTATAGTCTTATCTGAACTGTTGTTTTTCTTATCACAAGGAGCTTTAGGGTTTAAAATAATGTAATAAAAGCTTAAGATGAAGCTGAAATTGTTGATGATTCATAGGTCATCTGTGGGTGGCAGGTGACAGGGAAAAAAAGCCTAGAGCAGTTAAGGATTTAATGAGACTTCCAGAGCTATTTTTCCATTCAGGGTGTTATTACTTACTTCTTTTCTACTTCCAACCTACAGCTAAGGTAAAAACCCAGACCTTGTTCAATAGGAAGTTCTCTACCCAATGTGTATTGAATTGGACAACAAAACAACAACCCCTGTGTAATGCTGTTTCTGGGGATGTTTCTCCCTTTCTCTGTAGTATTAAACTAGAGTGTCTTCACAGATAGTTTTGAAAATGAGATTTTGTGTAGGTATGACACAAATTATATTTTGGAAACTTCTTTTAAGAGCGGGCATCTTATTTGAGCTACAAATGGCCTTGTGGTGGAAAACAGTGGATCAACTTCACAGCTGAATCAGAAAAGAAATATCTGAAATTTCACAGTCAACATAATACTATGCTAACAGCATCCTTTTTAGAAGGTAGCCTTATTGTGCTCATTGATGCTTCCTCCTAGATATACATGCAGCCTGCAGCATAAATAGATAGGAATACTTTATCTCTGGCAAAAGATTAACAAACTCAGCAAGCATTATGAATGAGGAAGGGTGATGGCAACTGTGTCTCAACAGCATTTAGATGACCTGAGAATCCTCAGACTTGTTTAAATTTAATTTACTCTGAAGTTTGTAGATACAACATAGTTGAGGAATTTGTGAAAGATTCCAGTCATGCTAGGATTCAGATATGAACTAATTCCTTATTATTATGATATTGAATGTTGATTTATGTGAACCTAAAATTTAAAAAAATATACGGTAGTTCAAATAATTTGTTAATGCCTGTAAGCCAGTTCAAAGACAAAACTGTACTGCAGTTGGCAAAAGCATATGGCTTTCTAGCTTGACTAGAAAAGATACTTATTATATGAACTGTAGAATAATAGCAAACTTGTTCTGGTGCAAAGATACAACAATGTTTCTTTAGTTGTGATTGTAACCCAGTCAAATGCCATCTACATTCTCAAGATGCTCCAAAGGTTAAATTCTTGGCAAAGTTCAAGAATCCAACTGTAAATCATTAACTGTTAGGCATATTCAAAATGGTTACCAAGATTGATCTCTATGTTCAGAATGAAGAATAAATTTGTCTTGTAGAAAATCCCTTTAATATGTACAATAGCAATTATGAGACTGAAGTGGAATGTTGATATTTTTAATTCAAGAAATAACCATCCATTTCCTTATGAGATTTGAACATTCCATCCTTGCTGCAAAGTAATTAGGATGCAGACATTCTCTCTCATTAAGGCAATTCCCATCTGTTTTTATACATTAATATGCCCTCTTTGCTCCAAGAACTTAGAGCAACTTCATCCTAATAACAAACTTGTGAAGTAGATTGTAAATTAAACTTCAGTGGTTTAAATATTGGACTAGGAAGAACTGGATTCAAATTAATTCATAGTTTTAAGTGACATTGGACTAGTTATTTTTAGACCAGCCTGTCTTACTGGAAGGCTAAAACAAAGGAAACTCCCCATAAAAGTTAACTTGAGCTTCTGGAGACAAGAAGGGATATAAATGGAAATGTATGTACCAGATCATGAGGATGCCAAAATGATGAAGTGTTATAATGTGATAATAGAAGCTCTTCCTTTTGCCCTTGCATTGCAATATTGCATATGAGTACATATAGGGTGCTTTACATTGTCACAATGTACATGTTGTCATTTGTTCCTCCCTTTACCTGTCACAAATACCCAAGGATATAAATCTATCAAATAAACATGGTTGTTTCCCCATAGTTGAACACTCTGGTCATTATGTCACAGCAATCAGATATCCCAAAACAAATGCCACCTTGACATACTTTGAAATTCGGCTAAATTCTACTAAATCAAATCCAAGGAAAGACAGAAAATCATTCACATCACAGACTCATCCTCTGCTATAGAAATGTCAAGGCATGCAATATGATGACACTTTAATAAACCAGTTTATCTTATTGATTAAGGAAGACACTCGTGTTGAAATGAACTGTAGAAAGTGACAGTATTAGGCCTGGAATTGTAAAAATGCCTGTCAGTCTGAAAAACCTGGATTCCTTGCCTAGCATCCAAACTTGAGGAGTGAAATTGTTGGTTCTTTTCTGCCCTGATTGAGTTTTGAAGATTCTTAGTAATTTGAGGAAAGTTTGAATTAATTGCTTTTTAGCTGAAGTATAGCTCAGTATCATTGAATAGTCTTTAGAAAATGCAAAGTGTTTAGATTGTTAAGGATAGAAAAGGAAGGAGAACATGCTGCTAGGCATAACAGGTTAATAAATACAATGCTTTTTTAAAAACAAAATAACAATAATTTAAAGACTCCAAATCTCACATCACCAGCGTTTGCCTGTTGAGTTTGCAAGATCCATAATAAGTTTGACAAGCAGAGTCAAAATATTAGAGCAAGGAGAACTTGTTATCCTTTCAGAACTAACATTCTGAATGTTAATATTAATGACCTTCATATTTTCAAATTGCTACCACCAAACAGCAAGTCTGGTCAATTAATATGACTTACAAGTCACATTTATCATTGACATCAATTATAATATTTTTGTGATTTAATAAAGGGCTTTGAGATAATTCAATATTTTTTTTATTTATCCTCCCTCCCCCCCTCTCTCATTACATCCGTGAGCTGCCTTGGTTGCCAATATGCTTCTCAAGGCATTCGTTGTCACTTTAAAATCCTTCATGACTTGGAACTAGGTTTCTTCAGTGATTGTCCTAAAGTGGGATTAGAATATACAGTTTCCTAGTTTCTAGCCTGGTGACATTACCCCCACAACAAACTGGATTTCTTATTGATTCGTATGTCCCATTTTTTCTACCCAATAATTATGAGAAGACTGGTTGCAATGAAAGATGTGGCCCAATATATCTAACGGAGAACTTGACTGAAGAATTCTGTTCTATTAGATAGTAACTCATTTCTTTTCCTTTTTGCTATATTTGAGCTTTTTAAGAAACACAACCAGTGGTGGGTTGCTGTCGGTTTGGACCAGTTCGGTTGAAATTTGGTGGTGGAAATTTGCACCTGCTCCACCGAACCAGCAGCCATGCCCCCAAACTGGTCCTCCATTTGAAAATCAGTCCTCTGGCTTGAAAGCGGCCAAAAAAGTACCCTCTGTGCATTTGCAAAGCCTTCTGCACATGCGCATAGGGTGTTATACCCGGATGTCATGGGAGTGCGCATGCTCACTGTGCTCATGCACATGTGGAAAACGCACACTTCCGACATGACCCAAACTGGTAGGGAAAGTAAGAGGAACCAACCCCTGGATACTACTCATTATATTGATTGTCTTTTATTGCTTTATTACTATAATTTTCAATAATGTGTCTTAGTACCTTATTTATCCTTTAACATGAGTGAACAGAAACCTTTAGACAAATATTTTCTGTCTTAGTAGTCTCTTTCTCTCACTTGCTATTTTTTTATCCTTCCTATTCTGCAAAAGTACTACAAATAGAAACTTTTCAGTCTATCTAGTTATTACTGTTTCCTTCTGGCTTTATAATAAATTGGTTGTATCTTACTTTTAAGAGAAGGGTTGATACATATTTTGCAGCCCATAGCTTTGCCTTGGCTATGTTCAATATAAAAGCATTCTTGATTCAGACAGTGGTGAGGTCAAGACAGGAGAACTTTATTGATGTAATCAAAATGTTGGTCTTGCCAATGATGAATGTATATCACAATTGAATAATCTCCCATTGAGGTTCCTTTAGTTTAAAACAGTACATATCCTAAGCAACGTCTTTGCAGCAGATTCAGAGATAATTGTGCATCAAATCATCTATAACATTTACTGCCAAGTAACATGAAAAAGTCTCTGGAGGAAATTTCTTCAGGAACGGGATGCCCATTCAACAGTTGTCTATCTTCTGAATCATCTTGCTAAGTTAAGCCTAGAAGAATAGCTACCTATGCACTTTGGGGAAGACAGAAAGAGAGATAAAGTTTTTCCTTTTTTTTGGCAAAAAAACTATATCTGGAAAATGAGGAAGCCTACAGTTGGATTAGAAGGAAAGTCTTATGTAAGGACATCTACAAAGAACAGGGTAAGATTTTGTAACATTTTAATGTTTTCAATAAATATGTACGGTGAAACTTTCAGACCACAGTGAGTGACAGATGAGAAGCAATATGCAGTAGGGAATTCCACAATGAAAAAAGAATGCCTTGCATTAAAAAGAAAAGTGTTGGCTGCATTCTTTCCTTTATTGTTTGTGTTGCTGTGGAGATTTTAAAAATAAATAATTGGGGAGAATATACATTTTTCTGATGATCTTAACATGGTGCAACCCAGGAAACTCTATTGGACTTGAATGTATAAACAGCTGTAGACCTAGTCAATAACACCGCAAAACTCTTGTATTCCAGGTTTGAGTGTTTTTCTATTCTGTTGTCTAATGTCACTGGCATATTGGTTTAAGCATTGCCATCCTCATAGCTTTATGCTTATAATACATAAGAATGTATTATTCTTATTTATATTGCTTTGATTTTACTTATGTAAAAATTAGTGAAGAAAATATGAATATCAATCACTATCAAGTTGAAAGTGCAATTTTTCTGGCAAAGTAATTTAATTCTGAGATCCTTTCACTTTGACAACTTTGGCTGGACACAAGAGGGTTAGCAGCATTAAATTTGGTTAGTACTTAATTTGGAGAGATCACCAAAAAATACTATTCTGTAGGCTAAACTGGACAGTTGAACACCCCCCCAAAAGCCTCTACATTACTAATTATATGAGCAGGTCTGTTAAAAACACTAAGAGGTGAGCTGAAGTGAAAGAGGTCTCATTTCAAGCATGATCAGGCAAAGAAGACAGCACTTAGAGATCTACATACCCATGGCAAGAATAAACCAAGTCCTACAGGAAAGAACAATAACAGGGTCATTTATCTTCCACCTACATAAGATTAATTGGCATTTAGCAAAATAGAACACACACACACATGAAAATTCCTTAGATCAATCAAAAGGAAAAAAAGAATGATTCCAAATAGCATTAGAAAAGTTTTAAAAATAACACTTCTGACCCATTTTGGTCCTAGCCTGGTGTGAAGAGTTTAGAATGTCTCTAAAAGTGAGTGTGGTGCGGGGTGGAATTAGGCTAAGACTGTGGAGATCCTGGGTCAGCCATGGAAACTCAGACTGACTTATTTTAGTGGGTTGTTACTGCAGAGATAAGATTGGAAGACGAAGATCAATGCTGATTGTCTTTTCTTCCTAGATAAAAGGAGGGATTGAATCAAATGAAGTGTGGATTTAATGTGCATGGAACAATTTCCATATTCTAAACTCAGTTTTTAAACCACAATGTGTGAAAAAAAGCTACAAATTTTGCATGTTAAGATAAACCATTAGGGATTTTCTCATTGCTTTTTTTTAACTCTATGTTTAAGACTCCTAATTTGAGGAACATGGATTGACTTTGGACTAGTCATTGATTTATAGTTCCTTTGCTTGATACATGAGACTCAGATGCCTTTTAATCCATGTTCCTCAGTGTGATGTATTCGGCATGTTTTGGACTACAAATCTCTCCCGTAATTCCTTGTCCGTGCTGACTGGGTATTTTAAGAGTTGAATTCCAATATTTCAAGAGGTCTGTAAATGACTTTGTTTTATACAGTAATGTGTGCAATTTATATGTGTAATACAGGCATTGATGACACCATTTTTAATCTAAAACTTTGGGTTGCAGGAACTGTTAGGTGATACTTTATAACTGAGTCATTTTTGCCTGGACTGTAATGTTGATTCCTATTGTAAGTCCTCCCTGTCCATCCACCTAATTTTTAATTCTAAAATATTGGTTTGAAATTATATAGAGAATTTTAGGAAGATTTTTTTGGGGACAAGCATCTACAAAGATGAGAAATGTGAAATCATGAATGTTTATTTGAAAGGCAAGAACATGACTCATATTTTAGAAACCATTTAGATCTACAGAAACACTTTGTATTGCTCATGGCAGCAGACCTGAAAATGATGGTGCAACTTTTTGTGAGCTAATTATCACATTTTTGTTTCCAACTATGCACATCAATGCAATATTAATTTGGGGAAGGGGTTTATGTCAACTTACTTAAGCACAGATTAACTAAACCCAATAACAGTAATACCATAATAGACAGAAAAAATAATAATAGTTTAATGAGGGAAATGAGATTGTTTTTAAGGCATCATTTTTTTAATGTATTTGTAAAGCTACATAAAAGCAAATGACAGGATACATATATCTGGAGTCTTGTATTATTGTGGCTAGTTTGGGGCTTCTGCTTCAATGATCTCTACAAGCAATACTACCCATTCTGGGATGAATCAGTATTATAAAGAACAATATTGCAAAAAGCCAAATTAACATTATTCTTGCCCGTGTTTATGGAAAATAGAATGCTAAAACAGTAGTTAGGGGGTTAATACAGTAGTGAGTTTGCTATTATACAAGATCTTGTCAAAATGTCTACTCCAAGAAATGGCTCACCCTAGGAAAACAATCATCTTTCATACATATTTCAATCTAGCTTTCTTTTTTTGATTAAAAAGCCACTTAGAAAGCACAAAAAGAACAGATGAATGTAACCAAATTTTTCTTCTGATTGAGAAACAAGACCTCTAAGAAACAAGACTGACAGGACAAAGGAGAAATAGCTTAAAACATTTACATAACAAGCCTGAATCAGAAAAGTGGTAATGTTTAAATTTCTAGAATTGCATGTGTTTATGTGCTTGCTTGTATAAGGAAGCAAAATTCTAGATAAAAGTAAATAGAATGCACAGAGGGAATGGTCCTCGCTTATGGAACATTCCCTCATCCTTGAAGCAGACGTGGGTTTCAGCAGGTTCTGACCAGTTCTGGAGAACCAGTAGTGGAAATTTTGAGTAGTTCAGAGAACCAGTAAATACCACCTCTGACTGGCTCCACCTCCATCTACTCTCTGCCTCCCAATTCCCAGCTGATTGAGAGGAAATGGGGATTTTGCAGTAACCTTCTCCTGGAGTGGAGAGGGAATGGAGATTTTACAGTATCCTTCCCCTGCCATGCCCACCAAGCCACACCAACCAAGCTACGCCCACAGAACCGGTAGTACTTTTTTTTTTTAATCCCACCACTGCCTTGAAGGTAGGTTAGTTTCATCCCTGTTAATGTTCCTGAAGCCCTAGTTATGCATTCTCTTTGTGTATTTTAATTTGCAAATAATATTTTAATTTGCAAATAATATTTTAATTTGCAAATAATATTTTAATTTGCAAATAATATTTTAATTTGTAAATAATATTTTAATTTGTAAATAATTATTGTTACTATTTTTTATTTTTTTATGATGTATTTTTACATCATAAAAATACATGATAGTTGTATGCTGCCCAGAGTCACTTCTGATGACATGGGCAGCTATATAAATTTGATAAATAAATAAAGAATGTAATGAGAGTTAATCTCTTACCTTATCTAATGTTGAAAAAGAAGACAACAGATTCAACTGTATGTCCAGTCTATGGATAAGTTATTCATATGCATATTCACTGTAGAACTGTGGAACTATTCACAGTGTTTACTTTAAACCAATTGCTATTATTAGTGACACCTAACAATATGGTGAACAATAAAACTGTGAGAAACACTTTGGGTTGATATCAGATGTTAGAGGTGACATATTTCACTGGAGCTACTGCTTTGATAAAACATCACCAAGGCTAAATTTAGAACATAATTGAGAAGAGGCAAAAAGAACACACTTGAAATTCCTAAGTAAATGTTAAATTTGCTTATTTTGTGGCTGTTTCACATGTTTCATAACCTTGGAATCATCAAGTTATATTAAAAGAGGAGAGTTGACTAATGACTCAACAACTAAAGATGCCATGTCGATTTTTATAAGCATCTATTTTGAAAGACTCTCAGACTTCACAAAATTTCCAGTCATAGCTTGATTTTAACCTTAATTAAACTTAAACTCAAGTTCCCCTTCCTTATTTTAATAATTAGCCTATAATAAGAATTCTGGTCTATCATCCTGGTACTATCACAAAAGTAGTATAAAAACAGCTGGAATAGGATGTATGAGATAAATTTGTTTCCTTTCCTAAATTTAGAAAGATCTGGGAGACTTTGGATTTAAAGGCATTATCATTTTTTATATTAAAGAGAGTAACTATACCAAAATAAATAAATAAATATTGTACCATGGGCTACAATTTATTTAATTATATGCATATTTGATGGCTTGATTGATTGATTCATTGATTGATTTCTATGCTTATACATTTGTCAAAAACACGTAGATAATTTTAAATGTAAAGTAGTATCAGACATAGAAAATAGGTTTCCATATGTTCCATTTAGTTTAGCCTCATTATTTTCAAGTCATTAAATATTCAAGTCAAGGTTGCATCAGAGCCATTGTACTAATTCCTTTCCTCCATAATGATCATTGTGGTAATTTGATAGGTCATTTTTTGGCACTTCCCATTTTAGGAAGTTCACTGTTGTTCCTTATTTCTCACATGCTAATTGTCAATGAACCTGAGAGATCAATTACGGACATTACCAGAATAAATGGAACAACAGACAATAAAAGTCTATCTTAAAAATGATTTTGAAAAATCATTATCAAATTCTGGCCAAATATCACAACCGGTTTATCTTACTGTTGGAGAAGGTTATTTTAGAAGGTTGTCATGTACCAAAAGCTGTACTCAAAAAGAGGAACAAATGTCATTATACTAAAAAGTAAGCATTTACATGTACATGATTTGTTAAGCTGCATAAAACTGGATGATCACTCTTGTCAGAATCATAAAACTTACTAAGCTATTATTTGTTCTAATTAATAAAGCTCAAACATAATGTTAACCCAGGTAGTCTAAATTTTATGAGTGAGCAATGTAGACCTGCTTGCTTTACCTTAGAAATTCCCTTCCATGCAGGGCTTTTTTTCTCAGAGAAAAGGTGGTGGAACTCACCTCCCACCCCTGGCCACACCCCCACCCAAACCTGGCCACGCCCCCAACAA
>JANHFT010003563.1:59991-71964 GCA_032467955.1 Pseudoxenodon macrops | reverse complement strand
CCTTGTGTCCAATCACACTTGGCCAATAAAGAATTCTATTCTATTCTATTCTATTCTATTCTAGTCTATATCGGTCTGGTTCAGACAACCTACCCTCGGAGGGATGGAAATGGGATTCCACCTCTATTAAGAACCCGGGGTAGTCATTTTTCGTGCAGCCTTTTAAACTGTTTAAATCCTATTTTGGCTCCGAGATATGAGAGAGAGAGAGAGTCCAGTTCAACGAAAGTGACTGCCTTAACGCCACTTGCCTGTTAACTGAGGGAAATTTACACAAACTGTGTGCGCGCGGGGTGTGTTTGTGAGGGATCACCTCTCTGCGCGAGGAGGGTTATCTGGGTCATTTCCTCCTGTTCAAATATCCGGATTTAAATGGCAGCTGTAGGGTATTCGATAGAGCGGGGTTTGTTTCGAATTTCGGGTCTGTATTATCAGCTGCTAATAATAATAATAAGCAACAATGAACGCCGTAGCTATGTCGCGAACTCGTTCAGACCCCGTTGATACTTACTTGAAAAATATTGTACCTGAAAAATAAGTCCTTTTCCACTTTAAGTCTGTTCCATTCGCTCCCCATTCCCCCCCCCCAACCTCCTGACACTGACACTGGAAAGGGCCAGGTGTGTGTGTAAATCTAAGTGATCAAAAGATCGGGCACCAACTTTTCTACACCAGTAAGATAAGGCATTTAAAACTTCCCTCTTTAGATGGGGGACAAAGAGAAAGGAACGAATTGTGCGAAGGATGGCGAGGAAGGGGAGTGATGAATTCACCTGGATTTTGTGGTGGGAAGAATAAGAAAGGACTAAAGGACTAGAAACCTGTGCCGGGAGCTGTGGGAGAGGAGTTTAATTGGAAAAGTCCGCGGCGAGGCAGGATAGGATAGGATAGGATAGAATAGGATAGAATAGAATAGAATAGAATTCTTTATTGGCCAAGTGTGATTGGACACACAAGGAATTTGTCTTTGGTGCATGTGCTCTCCGTATACAAGATACATTCATCAAGAATGATAAGGTGCAAGACGCAATGATAGTCACAGGGTACAAATAAGCGATCAATCAATCGGGGTTCTTTTTAGGCGCAGCTCCATCCAAGCTCCTGGCCTCCCGCCTCGTCCCTGGCGGAACTTCTTCTGAACCTGCGCGCAAAGCGGCTGGTGAGGCCGGAGACTAAGGCTCCCTTTTCCCTCCACGCACGCGGCTCTTGCTACCAGAAATGGCCAAGAGGAATTGGTGGCTCGGGCTCTTTCCAAGGATCCCCCCGCAGGTCGCCGTTCCGAGTTTCTTCCCGCCAGTTTCATGCCGCAGCTTTTGCCTTGGAAAAGGCCAAAGGCCCTTCCCACGCCCGATAGTGATTGCCAAGTGCCCCGTGACTGGAGAACCACGGGCCTTGGACCAATTCCCTGGGAGGAAGAACCGGGGCGCCTTTCTGACTAGCTTGTGATCCTTCCGGGGCCGCCTAGCTACTTCCGTAAATGGAAGGATGGGCCCTTGGTCTGATCCAGACCGGAAGGCCTCCCGGCAGAGTCGTGGGAGAACGCTAAGAAACTACATCGGCAGAATATAAAGTAGTTAAATGGGATCATTTAAAATCGTAAGGTAAAGGTTCCCCTCGCGCTTGAACGCGGTTACCTTCCCACCAAGGTGGCTCTCCTATTTTTCTACTTGCACTTTTTACGTGCTTTCGAATTGCTAGGTTGGCAGAAGCTGGGACAAGTAACCAGGGATTCGAACCGCTGAACTGCCGACCTGTCGATCCACAAGCTCAACGTCTTAGCCACTGAGTCCCTTTTTAAAAACTGTACCTTGACCCTAACCTGAGATACTGGGGAAAAAACTGCGACTTATTTAGGAGAGCCTTGCCTGGAGTTTTTAAGGAAGCAGGAAGGGCAACAGACTTTGAGAAAGCAGAGATGCTCAGGGCTCCCTTGAAAACTGTAAATTAGAAATCACAGACTTCTTTTAAAGCACTACTTTTAAAAGAGGGAGGGGGGACAAGGCCGAAGCTTTCTTAGGAGTAACTGCTTTTCACACAAGCCAGACCCAGGTTATTCAAGAAGCCCTTTCACACAAATTCAGAGCGGGACTAGCTTTACTTTTATTCCTTAGATTGAAAGCAATTTTCCAACCAGATGTTGCATTTTGTAATTTCTTCTTCTCCCTCCGTTTCCCTTCATTGAGGGAAAATTTGGGATAAATTTATGACAAAGAATAGGGTTAAAATACAGTATATAATTTGCGCAGGGAATAAGGCCTCTAAAACTGAACGGATGGGAGGTCTAAAGGATAGATGTCAACTACTAGGAGGCAATTCTTGGAAAGTGTTTACTGTAACCTTTGGCATGAGCAGCTCAAAGCTAAGCACTTTAGAACCCCATTCATTCCAGTAGCAGCGTTTCAAGTCTAAGCTGAAACATAGTCATAATATTTAGCTGGATTGTATTCCATTGATCTCCATTATAGTTTGAACATTACAATAACCACAGTATATAATAAAATGCCTCATATGTATCAGGGCTTCTGGCAACAGCCCTGTACATTGGGTCAGAGTTTTTGATTGTGTCTTAAGCCTGTAAACATTTCACCTTTCAGTCACTCTTAATTACTTAAACTTTGCTTCAGCACTTCTCTTCCTCCTTTTCAAGAGCCTCATAGGACTTGATTCACTAAAGGCAGCTCCATGAATCTCAGTTCAATTAAACAGAGATGTGGCCAAAAAAACACGAAACACCTCTGGTTTTATCAGCAGCACCAGCTACGTCCTGCCAGTGATGTGGGATTCTAGGGTCACAATTCAGGAACATATGGAGGACCACGGTATATCTCCACACGCCCTTGGCAGCTGGTTGTACCGTCATGCCATGATGAGGAAGTAGAGAACCAAGTCTACAATTGTCAGGCTTTCCTTCTCCATGCAATCCAGCTAGTTAAATATCACAGTGAGCAGAGGAACACAAGATTCCTCTTTGGACACCCTGCCATCCATGGGTATTTGTGCCCAGAGTGGATTGCACCAAAATTCTTACAGTGCAACACGCAGGGATAATTTGTTTCCTAAATAAACTTCTCTTGAACTGATTAGGAAAGTCAAATCCATTTTGAAAACACACGGCAACACACACACACACACAAAACCCCTTTTGCAAAAAAAACCAACAACGTAAAAAAACCTCTGCTCCTCAACTCTTCCCTTGAATAATATCAGCTTCTAAAGTTTTCATTTATATATAAACCTTATTAATGAAGATCTTTGCTTGAAATGTCAGGGGAGATTTGAAATTTCGAGTAAATTATGAAGCTTGCATGTCTTGCCAAGTCATGGGTCAAATGCATTTGTGGGGTGGGTAGGTGGGGGAAACTGCTAAAAAGAGCATATGGTTTGGAATTTTTCTACAATGACTAGTGTTTAAATAAATTGCTTGTACTGCTTAACTTCATGTATAATTTTGACAGAAATTGGCCTATAGCCTTTTGATATGTAAACATTTCAGGCTCTTTTATGCCGCAGAAAGAGACACTTGCTTTTTAGCATCAGCTAAAGCAGTCATCCAGTAATGAAAGAAAGAAAAAGAAAGAAAGAAAGAAAGAAAGAAGGAAAGAAAGAAAAAGAAAGAAAGAAAGAAAGAAATTCACCATTACAGTTTTTCCTATATTTTAACTATCAAAGTGGGACATTTTAAAAGTAATGCCCATTAGGAGATATATAAAGAAAATGAGGTGAGAATGTGCATTTATTCTCTGAAATGGACGAATCACAGCATTAAAGTGCAGCCTCTGTCATTTTTTCTTCTTTTTAGAGAGGGGAAAATTAGAGAGCAGAAACACTTAATAGAAGACTCTGACTTGTAGGCTGTTAAACATCTGTCTTGCAACAAATCAATCATTGGTAAAGCATTAAAAGGCATTGGAAAGGGAAGGGTGGGAAGTTATCATTTCATTTCACCTCAGATAGACATTAAGTTTGGTCTTGATTCATTTGATTCACTGATTTATTAATTTTTTTAAAGCCATGTATCTACAAGGTTATCGTTGTAAACACATATTAATATAAAAGCAGAGATTCTAAAAAGGGTTACCGTAATTTAAAATCTTTTTCGACTCTACTTTTCAAATTAGCATATTTCCAACATTGTGCTTTAGGAGAAACTATGAATATATGGACAAGAGCAATAGCTCTTAGACTTATATACCACTTCACAGTGCTTTACAGGCCTCTCTAAGTGGTTTACAGAGTCAGCATATTGCCTGCCCCCAACAATCTGGGTCCCCATTTTACCCACCTCGGAAGGATAGAAGGCAGAGTCAACCTTGAGCCTGATGAGATTTGATCTGCCAAACTGCAGGCAGCCGGCAGTCAGCAGAAGTAGCCTGCAGTGCTGCATTCCAACCACTGCACCACCACAGCTCCTTTCATTTCCCTTCTCATTGAGTTCAAAGACATTTGAATATATTTCAGACCATTTGCCATTTGTGTTAGCATTTTCTCCAATGGCTGGCAACAGCATTTCAAGACTTTCCCAATCTGATCTAGAAATGTCAGGGTATAAGCAGGATCTGGAATCTTCTGTGTGCAAAGCACAGGTTCAGCCATAAAGCCCATGGCAACCTACCAAAAGGAATGGGCTTGCATGAGAGAAGACAGACACTTAAACAAGTGTCCCTCTTTAGTCATATTACATCCTCAGACACTATTTGGAGGTTATTTTTAATATTGGGGGGGAAATAATTATTTTTTTCTTGAAATTTCCATATATGAGCAAGAATGTTACACAGGTAGCGGAAAGTTATATATAAATTTATAACTAGAGTTCTAAGCTCGATTGTTGGCCTGCAGACATTTCTTTACCCAACTAAGTAATGTCATCATATAAACAAGCAACCAGTTCAGAGAGCGCCAAGACCTCCATCCCACTCTGAGCTACATATACTCACTTCTACTGAACTACATTTATAAATAAGTACAGGTAGTCCTTGACTTATGACCGCAATTGAGTTCAAAATTTCCATTGGTAAGCAAGACAGTGGTTACCTGAGTCCCCCACCCCCCTTTTATGCCACAACTGTTAAGTGAATCATTCGGTCATTAAGTAAATTTGGCTTGCCCCATTGACTTTGCTTGTTGGAAGCCATAATCACACGACCCCGAGACAGTGCGACTGTCATAAATACATGCCAGTTGCCAAGCTAGTTTGAATTTTGATCACATGGCCCTGGGGATGCCGCAATGGTCATAAGTGTGAAAACTGGTCATAAGTCACTTTTTTCAGTGCCGGGACTTCAAATGGTCACTGAACGAATGGTTGTAAATAGCAAGTTCACCTCAGCATCATTCCTGAAAAATCTGCTGTTCCATGAACGCATGAAAACAAATTCTGGGCTTAGACAACTTAGAACTTTGCCGTCTTCGGTCTGACCTAAGCGTAGTTCATAAAATTATCTGCTACAATGTCCTACCAGTCAATGACTATTGCAGCTTCAACAACATTACACGAGCACACAACAGATGCAAACTTAAAGTGAACTGCTCCAAACTCGATTGCAGAAAATACAGCTTCAGCAATAGAATGGTCAATGCCTGGAATTCACTACCTCACTCTTCCCCAAATCCCCAAAATGTTAACCTTAGACTGTCTACTGTGAACCTTACCCCATTCCTAAGAGGTCTGTAAGTGGTGTGCATAAGCGCACCAGCGTGCCATTCGTCCTTGTCCTAATGTTCCCTTTTATTCATATTCATTTAATGTATTCAAATCATGTTTACACTTATATATATTCTCTAATAAATGCTTGACAAAATAAATGAATAAATAAAATCCCATAATAATAAATATTAACATTGAGTTACATTTGAAAGATGATATTTAACTCTTATCCCATAATTTTCTAAATGGTGTAAATGATTGCACAGATACTAAGTATATTTAGTATATTCAGATCTTGTCCACCCATTCAAAGGTGTTTATATGCATATTCCAAAATTGCCCAAATCAGAAAATTAACACCAACTGTTGGCTTCCAGTACTTAATATTGACAAAAGGTAATTGTCAGGATGATAGCTCCAGACTTGGAAAACCGATTCTTCCTTCATTAACTGGTAATGGCATTTTCTGTAAAGGTATTCTCAGAATAAAAAAATCCCACAAAATTTGTCTAAACAAAAAAACATTTTCTGAAATCTTTTTCCAGATATATAAACTGAAATGCCTTTCAGAACATGAATTAATTTGAGATTAATATTCATTTTTCTTCCTCATGTTTTTTTCCCATTTTAATACATGTGTGTCCATGTTGCGTTATATTTTCCACTTTAATCAATATATAATCGAATATGCCATATGGAACAGGCAACATTCTGGATGTTCACTTCAAGCAGAAAATCAATTAAATGTATTAATGTAGTGTTAGTTGAAGATACACCTCTCACATAATTATTGCGGGTGGCCATTTGAATTAATAAGGAGGAATAAAAGCACAGTAATTAATGTATTGTTCTGCTAAAGCCAAAGTTATCTGGATTTGTGCCATTTCTCCCCTGTTGGGAAAGACAAAGTTAAAACCATTTTCAGTCATGGCATGGATGCTTAGCTGTCAGATTTTTGTGCTTCTTCTTTGGTGAAACATAATATTGGGGCCAGAGTATGTACCAAAGGCAGATATAACTAACAGAAACAACAATTTCCAGGGGAAGAAATAAATCCAAATGTTCTTTAACAGATTAAATATTGTATGTGGGCCAGTGATCAATTGCTAATAAGCTACAAGTGGATTTCGTTAAAGAAAGTCTACTACACCGCTTTTTGGACAGTAGCAATGGCCCAATCCATGCCTTGGGATATTTTGACTAGCCTAATTGGCTAATGATTCATGCTTCCTTTTGTCCTTCCAATGTTCCTGTAAATACGATAATGACAAGGGAAAACAATGTTTGTTTGAACTTTGTACTGTGAATGTGTGTGTCAATACCCAGAAGACTGACAAGAACAAATAGAATGGCAGTGCACTTAGATTAGGTAGTTTAATTATAGGAGGACATTTCAACCTTTTATCACACTCAAGCCATATATCTATCTCAATCTTCTCATTTTGAGGTCTGGTAACTTGCCTTGTTTAGCTTTGCGTAATCCATCAAGGATACAGAATTCTTTAGCAATAAACCAAAGGGGGGGGGGAAATGGAAATCAGAAAGAGAAATATACTTTAAAAATGCATATATGTCCTTCAGTTACATCATGGATGTCAAACTCAATTGTCTCACATGTCATCACATGACATATCGTGACTTTTTTGCCTTTGCAAAGCTGGGGTGGGCATGGGCTGCGTGTGATGCATTTGGCCTGCAGGCAGCCAGTTTGACACCCCTGAGTTACATCATCAGACATTACAGCATGATAAAGAAGTAGAGAATGAAAGAAGCAAAGCCAAAACTCTGCAGGGGAAATTTGCTTGGTCATTGTGGTGAAATTATTATTAGTTAAATCTACTTTGTACTTCTTGAAAAGTATCTTCAAGCCTCAGAGCCTCTATGTTGCAATGGAACAATTATGGTTGGAGAAGTGTGGACATTTGATAAAATAATGCTAACTGCCCTTCCTTTCCCAATATCATAGAGTCAAAATAGTTTTTGATTTCTGGTGTCAAGCTTTATTCCTTCCAAATGCAAGATTAGGTAATATTTTAAAACTACGGTATTTTTTTAAAATTGTCCTTATGCCTATATATATATCTTAGCTTTCTTAAAGTACTGTAGATATCTCTCCTTTCTGGTTGATGGGATTCATTTGGGAAACTTCTAGTATATTATTGAGAAATCTCTTTACAATCAATATATGCATTTTTTTTAATATAGAGAAATCTTCACTTCACTAAAGTCTCCTCCAGAGTGATTCAGAGCCACTAATGAGAAGTTGCTTATATGGCTCTACAACTACCTGCGAATCTAACTAATAGTAACATTGGTTCAGTCCAACCCACAGTTTTCTGTCTTGTCAGCATCATTAGTTACTTTATTATATACTTTGTCTTGGTGAAATATCCCTATGAAGTAAGGCACAATACTGAAATCAGTCTTTAATTTCTTGGTTTTCTTTCCTTTGCCTCCAAAGGCAATTACATTAATTAGCAATTATGCTAACTTCCAATTAGCAATTTGAAGTCTCTCTAATTGCATCCCCTCACACTTTCAGTAATTAATCCATTCACCACATCATAATCAGTTGATAAACAAACAAAATTGCTCTATAATTTTCTTTCCTCTACATATTGGAAAGAAAAGGAAAACTACTAGCAAAAGTTATCATAAACTCTATGCCATTAATTGTTTGCCAATTGCTGATTATTGTCCTGTGCAAGATAGCTAATCCTTTTGTCCATTTAAGAAGGCGATTAAGATGGATTTCTGTTAACTTTTAGAGGTGAAAATAGGTGTCAATTAAAAAAAATCTAAGATTAATTCTAAAGAATTAATAGTAGTATTAATTCTTTAGTTAACTTAATTAATTAAAAGAAAATGAGGCTAGCAGTTATAACCACCATCATATTTAGGGTTTGGGACTGAATTTCACAGTCAGCATGAAACCTGTTGTCACATATGACCTTATGAAACCCAAGACAGCTTTTTAAGAATTGTAATTTACCCAATTCTTAATCCCCCCCCCGTCCTGTCCAGCTAAATGATACCTAACCGATCTTAATAGACCTTAAAATGTAAAACAGAATCGGACTGGATTAGGATTTGATGAGATACCTCTAGGAAATCCAAGATCTTTATTCTAGATTGGGAAATTAGGGAGGGGGTTTGGAAACTGAGGGGAAAGCAATGGCAAATCACTTCCATGGTATTGTTGATTTGGACAAAAATGTGAAACCATACTATGGAAGTGGTTTGCCATTGCTTTCTCCTCGGTTTCCAAATCCCCTCCCTAATTTCCCAATCTAGAATAAAGATCTGGTTTAAAATTATTTTGACCAAATTAAACTCAGTGGTATTCAAATCCGAATCTGAACTTCCATTTTCAGATTTTTCATTCAAAAAGCATCTTTGCTACATTGTACTCCCTGCAAATTATATGTCATTATTTTAAATATTAAAAATGAATATTTGCAACTCTTAGATCAAGGTACGGTTTACAAGTTACTTCAAACCCTGTAGAAAAAAGAGTAAAATAAAAGATTTCTCTATTTCCTTGAAAGTAAAGAGAAATATTAGTTTAATAAATTAAATTATTTCCAAGAATACTTCAGAGGCCAATATTTCTGCATCCAGTGGAAACTAAAGAGTGCTCCAACTTTGGAAGAATAACACCAAGTTCAGAGGATTTTTATTCTTATTTTGAAGAGGGGGAGGAAATATTTGATTCTTGATGTTGGGAATATCTGGAATTAGGAAG
Organism: Pseudoxenodon macrops; assembly: GCA_032467955.1. Classification (NCBI taxonomy): domain Eukaryota; kingdom Metazoa; phylum Chordata; class Lepidosauria; order Squamata; family Pseudoxenodontidae; genus Pseudoxenodon; species Pseudoxenodon macrops. Next base: position 62,575 of record JANHFT010003563.1, on the reverse strand, counting down.
AAAGAGATATGGGGGAGAGGCTGAAGTTCATCCTAAAACCTCCCAAATTTCTGGTACGCCTCCAAACTGGAAAATAATAGAATTGTTTTAAATATTTTAAATGTTAAATATTTAACATTTCTCGTAATCGAAGAAAAAAATTGAAATAAAACATCAGAGATGAGATGGGAGGTATAAATGTTTCTACACTATCATTTCTAGTTTTGCATCCAGCAATGCTGATGGATATCACAAAGCCTTCATATTTTGAAAGGATCTGCAGTAGGAGCTGGGATTATTTTTGAATCCCCTGCACTTAATGCTCTGTAGGAGAATGAATGAAATAAAACATCAGTTTCAGTGGGATTGAGGTGATCTATACATATATAAGCTTGCAAAAATGTTTTTATACTACCATTTTTATCTTTTGTCATTAAATCATATAAAGGAGCATGATGGCCAGAGATTAAACACCTGAGCTTGCAAAACTGACAGCCTGGGTTTGAGACCCAAGGGCTGTGGGGTGAGCTCTTGCCCACCTAGAAATGCAAAAGCATGCAACTACAAGTAGATAATATTAATTAAGTGTAATTTTCAAGAACAACCTCTTCCTGTGCTTGGAGAGAAAAGTGTTTGATTTTCAGTGTGTACTACCTGTTCTAAGATATAGAATAAAAATTTTTTTTATTGGCCAAGTGTGATTGGACACACAAATAATTTGTCTTGGTGCATATGCTCTCAGTGTACATAAAAAGAAAAGATACATTCATCAGGAATCATAAAGTACAACACTTAATGATAGTCCGGGTAGAGATAGGCAATCAAATCATATTAGGAAACAGTCAGTATAAATCATAAGGATACAAGCAACAAAGTTACAGTCATACAGTCATTAGAGGGAGGAGATGGGTGATAGGGACGATGATAAGATTAATAGTAGTGCAGACTTAGTAAATAGTTTGACAGTGTGGAGGGATTTATTTGTTTAGCAAACATGCTAAACAAATAAATAATGTGAGATGATTTATCATGATTAACATGTGAGATTGCAAGAAATTATTGGGAAAAAAATAAAATCTAGATAGAAGAAATAACAGGGAAGGAGATAATTTGGAAACCAGAACTATTTTTATTAGGCATTATGGAAAAAAAATTCAAAAAAGAAATGCAATATTTAATTATACATATATTGACGGCAGCAAGGATAATGTATGCCCAATATTGGAAGACAGAAAATATACCAAAGGAGGAGGAAATTATTTAAAAAAATATTTGATTGCGCAGAAATGGACAGGCTAATGAAGGAATTAAAAGGAAAGGAGGAATCAGAATATTATCAGATTTGGGACAAACTGTATAAATGGAAAAAGGAGAGAAATAAAAATTGAAATGGTACATAGACGACGGCAGAGAAATCCGGCCAAATGTAAATGTGTAAAGTATTAAAGAATAAGAGCAATAACAATGTTAAGAGAAATATAAATATAAATATATAAATAGTAAATAGAATGATAGAAACCGATGTAGATTTGCGATAGAAGGGGAATGTGCATATTTGTGTTGTCTACATTTTTATATGTTTTTTGTATAAATAAAAATTCTTTTAAAAAGAAAAAAAAAGAAAACAGTCACAAACTTTGGCTATTTGACCAGGTTATTTCAGCACAAACTGTTTTCCTTTAGAGAATCCCATTGATTTATTATATTTGACAGCCTAATGTTTCCTGCAGAATCTTGGACTGTATCTAAGACCCTCCCTTTCCTCTGTTTTATCTTCCCAGTGATCCTGTGAAGATTAGAGGGAAAGGAAGTGACTTCTTCTAGATCCCCTTTTAACTTCACACCTGAGAAGAGAATTGGAGTTGGTTGTGGTTCAACACGCTAAACATTTTAGTAATGGTGATAGTCAACTTTTGTTTTAGCTTGGGAGAGCATATTTTGATTTGTTTTCCTGTTCTTGGAGCTACAGTTGATGCCACGATGACCAGAAGGTGCCTGGGCATGAGATTTTTTTAGCCCTTAACCTTCTCATGGGTTCTGGCACTTACAGCTGTGCTCCTTGGCTTACAAGCACAACAGCAGATTGCCCATCCTATGTTCTCATATGCTAGTTTTCCATTCAGGCTCCTTGTGTTCAATCAGACATACTTCTAAGTAAGTCCACAAGGGTTACCTTCATCAAAGGGATTATCTTTGTATCTCGTGTATCTCTGTGGGTATTATCAGAGGTGGGCTTCACATAATTTAGCAATTGGTTCTCCCAGCACCGAAAATGTGAGTACATGTGCATGCATGCTCGCTTTGCTTGCGCATGCGGCTTGTACGCATGCGCATGGCTTAGAAAATGTGGCTAAATAGGACAGCATACACCAGGGTGGTTGGGCAGGCCCACCCACAGGTTACTACTACCACTTTACTCAAACTGGTCCGAACTGGCTGAATCCCACCACTGGTATTATAAACCACCCAGTTTGTTTATTACAAACTTCTCAGGAGTCCCTGATGGACCAGGATGTGTACACATAATGCTAGATCCTATGACTTCTTATTGATATTGTTTCCTGATTGCTTATTTGTACCCTATGACTATCATTACGTGTTGCAC
>JANHFT010003563.1:16813-36268 GCA_032467955.1 Pseudoxenodon macrops | reverse complement strand
GCATTAGTTTGTAGTGCTTGTTCTTGAGCAGCAAGTATTAAACCTTCCGTTTCTTTCTTGATGGTTCCCATCTTAAGTCATGCCCATGTAAGGTTGTCATCACATCTTCCTTCACTGTTTTTCAAGTGTTGTCCATGTAAAGCTTTGGTTTTCATCTATTTAATCTGTCATCCAGCTGTTGTTGTTGTTGTTGTTGTTGTTGTTGTTATTATTTATATTGTGACTAGTTCTGAGGTGAGAGTAGAGACTGAATGGAAGGGACAAACTACTAAGTCTAGCTTAGTATTTACGCTACTGTCAAAACCAAACATGCTTGTTTACTGCATTCCCACACACCTCTTGTTTATGTGAAAAACTTCTCAATCATGCAAGTTCAAATTGTGCAGCAAAAACTAGCTTAAGCCTCAAAAACATTTAGTGTCCATAGTCAAAGCAATGTTTCAAAGTTTTCAATATTAGCCTTGATATTGATATTAGCACTTGCTCTATAATGTTTTTTAATTAATTACTTTTTTTTAGAAAAGAAAAAAGCAAACAGAAAACTGCACTATTCTGCTTTAGATTAAGAAGAGCATTGCAAACAAACTAATACAGCAGGTTTCTAATTTTATATTCATTTTCATCTGTGTTTGGGTAATGGCCAGTAGAATCATCTGTCAAGCCCTAGTATGAGGAAGGTTAGTATAAGAATTTATAGCAATAAAGATGGATCAAGAAATAAAGAAAATTATCCCTCTCCAAAGACAATCCTCCTTTAACATCTGTTACAATGGAAGAATAAAATAAAATCAATCTTTGTTAGGGTCATAAATTAGCAGAAAAGAATGGGATACAGTCATTATAAATGGTATAAAGGAAAAAATATTTTATTTAATACAAGGTATTAAAAAGGTTATATCTATATCTATATATACTGTGTGTGTATTATTAAAAAGTGAGAATCTCAAAGGAAATGCATATAAAAAATTAAAACTGTAAACAATATGAAAGACATATAGAGGGACACAAGAAATAGAATAAAAAGGGAGAGTCTGAAAGGAGTGATGGAAACTTTGGAAGGGAACATATAAAGCTCTATTTCCATGATGGCGAAACTATAGCATGCGTGCCACAGGTGGCATGCTGAGCCATATCCGAGGGCAGGCAAGGTGTTACCCTATGTCATCTCCAGTGTCATGCATGCATGCGCTGGCCAACTGATTTTCAACCTTCCGGACGGTGGGGGAAGGAGTTTTTGCTCTCCCCAAGCTTCAAGAAGCTTTCCTGAAGTCTGGGGAGAGTGAAAAACAGCACAAAGGGCTAACCGGAAGTTTAGAGGCTTCAATGTGGCATGCGCACATGCACAGGGAGTACGGTAGCATGGAGGGCGCAGCATGCATATGCGCGGGTGGAGGGCGTTGTATTATGGGTGTGGGCATGTGCACATCCTTTTGGCACCCAAGCAGAAAAAGGTTAGCCATCACTGCTCTGTTTTTTAATTCAATATTTCACCAATTTTGAATGTAACCCTGGTAGGATTAGTGTCTGAAAGTAAAGGGAGACATAAAATTGCCCTGTGCAAGCTGGCTATTTATGTAGTAGTGGTAAGAGGAGACTAGAGTGAATGTATCCATAGTGTGAGCACTGGAAAAACAAATGCAGCATCCTTTCTGTATGTTGAGAGTCACCAGGGTCAAATTAGTCAGAAAAGAGGACCTGGCACTGCCAAATTGAAGGCCCTTCCGTATTTAGGGATCTCATAGATATACTATTGAGGACACAGAATACCTGACAAATTCACTGGCAAGAAAGTGTGGTTAGGTTCAACTGGTGCTCTAAATTTCTTATGTATTATTTAATAAATGCTTTGACCTGATTATACCAGAGGTGGGTTCCTACCGGTTCTATCCGGTTCTATAGAACTGGTAGTAAGTTGGTGATGATGTCATGGAGCCGGTCCTGTTGGTGGTTCTGTGGGGGCTGCCTTCTTGGATTTTGCTTCTGCACATACGCAGAAGCTAATTTTTGCTTCTATGCTTGCACAGAAGCTAGTTTTTGACTGCTGTGTGTGCGCAAGCATGTGCTTCACATGCGCGCACACAGCATAACCCTGAATGAACTGACAGTAAAAATATCCATAACCCACCCCTGGATTATACCCCATACTGAGTAGAAGAGCTGGAGAGAAGCCCAGTGAAAGAAAAGCCTAATTGAAAAAATGGAGTTCGACTTTTCTTCTGTTTGTTCTTTTTCCTATGCGTTCATCTTGGAACAGAAGGAGATCTGTTGTGAAACTCCATGAAATACAGAAATAATATTTCAATGGTTCAATTGCAGAATTTTTGCAAATTGATTCATTTTTTTAGCTCTTTTCAAAATAAAAATATCCATAATGGGTTTAAGAGCACCAAGCAGCCATTATCATTAGAAAAACAAATTGAGATAAATGTATCTCATTCTGTGGGCTGGGGGAAGGGAGAAACGCCCCACTTTTTGTGAAAAATGGGCCGTTTTTCGTCCGTTTTTCACAAAAACAGAGGCATTTATGCCTTCCCCCAGCACTCAGAAGCAGTCTGCAGGCCTCCCAAACCCTCTGTGCAACCCGTTTTTTGCAAAAGCGGGTGAAAAACGGGCCATTTTTGCAAAAAAAACACAAGGGTGCACAGAGGGCTTGGGAGCCTGCAGACTGTTCCTGGGCCAGGGAAGACAAAAACTTTTTTTTTCTTATTTACCTCTTTGAAATCTTGGTGCAATTTATACTCCGAAAAATACGGTACTTAACATTAATTTCATTACCAGGATAATATTAGAAATCATTACTAAAGTTAAATGTTTCACTAATGAGGAATAATTATTGTTATGGCAGGCATAAATTATTATCCAATCTGGAACTGGTTTGAAAGGAATGGATGTCCCAATTCAAACCATATTATATTTTTGAAGTTGAATATATCTATTCCACAGAGTTTTGAAGAAGAGTTACATACAAGTCTGTGGCAAATACTCTATTGTTTTTAAGAAGCTGGTTGTCTATTGTTTCTTTAAAAAAAATTAGTTGTCACAGCAAGATGGTTATATGTGTCTCTTTGACAATCAGCCAAAGAATAAAATAAAGCTATGTCATTAATTTGTTCTATCCCCTCCTGAACTCAATTCTGGAACCATGACATTATTTGCAAGTTTCTCCCAAATCCTTGAATTAAGCTGTTTTGTTTGCTTAGTTGCTCCTGCTGCCAAGCTTCCCAGCAGGACTCAACAGAAAATCTCAACTCTCCAGACACTTATCTCCTTGATATGACTTGGCAGAAGACTCTCAGACATGACTTGGCTAAATTAGAATCTTTACTACAGACAAGTATGAAACCACATACATAATTCATTGCCCATCATAGTGTAAAGAAGTCAGAGCATCTCCCTTCCTTCCTTCCTTCCTTCCTTCCTTCTTCCTCCCTCCCTCTCTCCCCCCTTCATTTTACAATACTAATATGCGATTCATCTTTCAAATAAAGAACATCCTCTTCCTCTCAGGCAGTTTGTTCATCTGTTTTGGATTTCTTTGGTTTGTTTGCTGTTCTTACAAGTGTCTTCTTTTTGCTATTTCCCTACTGGAATTATACTCTTCTTCTGAAGAATAACCATTCTGTCTCCTGCACAGTTGCACCATTGATTTGTGCTCATCTCCTGCTGACTGCATCGATATATTCTTGCCACCTGACCTGTACTTATCAATAACTCTTTAGCTCGTTCAAGAAAGTTCTAATAATCTCTTTAATTTCTGCAAGCCATTTATAAATCTGAAAAGGACTTGAAGGAACACATCTTTTCAATTTTTTGTCATGAGACTTAATTTTCAGGCTGTTTATCTGGAAAACTCTTCTTCTTAAAATACTGCCCTAACCTTGGTTTGTAACAGATTAAGATCTTTTAACTAGAGTTTATATTTATATCTCTTAATTTGGGTATATTTTTATGTTTACATGACTGAATTTCAAATTATTTGGTTATTCCAACCTTTTGGGAGTTATATGCATTAACTATCTATTTCAGGTTTTATCTGCTGTACCTTTTTGTGCAAATAATTTATAAAATCAGAAAATCCCACAGGTCCTAGAACAGAATTGGATGGCACTCCGCTCATGATATTCAGGCTGACTGGGGAAAAAAGATGTTTAGTATGTTTTAATATGCTTAATCAAACAGTTTAAAAACTATGTTGTAGTATCCAAGGAGATATGATGGCTCAGCTGTTAAAGATGCTGAGCTTGTCAGTTGGAAAACTGACAGTTTGGGTTTGAGAGCACAGTGTTTATTTGCCCAGCTCCAGCCACCTAACAATTCAAAACATGCAAATGCGAGTAGATGAATAGCTACCAGTTTGGTGGGAAGGTAACAATGTTCTGTTCACAGTCTATAGTTATGCTGACCACATGATTACTTAAGTGTCTTCAGCCAATGCTTGTTCCCTTGGCTAAGAAAAAGAGATGAATACTGCCCCTTAGAGTCAGATACAACTGGACAGGGGAAACTTTTACCTTTAGTATCCAAAATGTCAGCGTTCCAAATATCATCCCTGATCAAATCAACTTGTTAACAAGTTTATAAAAGAAAATATTGCAGAATCTACTGTTGAATGAAGATTATTCCCATGGAAGTGGGAAAAGAAGCCGTTCCAAGTGTGTCAGGCCATATTTTTAATAACTTCTGTTTTATTATTTTGTATTATTTGTATTATTTTCATATGCTTACAAGTAGATTTGTAGATCCATCCTCTTTCCTTTAGATTATGTCTTAAGTAAATATGATTCTAATTAATTAATTAATTCTAATTAAATCAGTATAATTCTCATCCTTTAGTGGTTGTAAAACAGTTTTTCAGAAAACAATAAGATACTTATTTTGCCCATATCATTAACTCTGGGTTTTAATTCTCAAACCTGTCACACTGGGGGCAGGGGGATAATATTAAATAAAGCTCACATCAGAAGAAATGTGTATAGTTGTGGTAAGATACATTTACCCACTATTTTTAAAAAAAATAGCCTTAATAATCTTAAATGCAAAATGGAACAACAATTCATATACGTACATTTCATTGTCACCCCATACAAAATTGAAAAAAATTAAAATTAAAAAAATAAATAATAGATAGGTACTGAGGTATCACCTTCGAATCAGGCCATATCTATTCATAGAATATGTTCAGAAATATATAAAGTTGAGAATTTTACTACGGTAACTATTATCTATGGAACTCAGAGGGACTTATCTGGTTTCAGATTGAGTTTAAAGTCACATTGATTCTGAATTAGATTCTGTTTTATTTCTGTGGAGCTGCATCCAGTGATCCAGAAGAAGCAGTCAGAACCAAATTACTAACATTGATTTAAAAACTGATTTATAGTACAAGCTTAAACTCCTGAGGAGTGTTTCAATTCAATTCAATTGTCCAATGCTGCACAATAGGGAAAAGAATATTTCTTTCCTGCTACTATTCTTCCCATCGTTTGCCATGCTGGTTAACATATTTAGCTGAATGATTTTTTTCTGAGTCAGAAGTATCCTCCTGTATGGCAAAGCAGAAGCCCATTATTATTAGGATCCAGATTGTTGGGGGCAATAGGCTGACTCTGTAAACTGCTTAGAGAGGGCTGTAAAAGCACTATGAAGTGGTATATAAATCTAAGTACTATTGCTATTCCAAGGAGTTTAGTGACATATTTTTATTTTTCCTTCATATGTAGAAGCTCATTCTGATTTAACTTTCTTGTTTTTTCAGTCTTCTTTATTGAATGAAGGAGAAAGGGGTGGGGGAATCTTTCTATAGCTACGAAGTTTTTTTTTACTGTGAAAGTCTCAGATTCCAATCCCAGAGTCATGTGCTACCTAGTTAAGGTCAGGTCTTGCAGTCACATGACCAAAGCAGGGCCAGGTTATTGTTGTTTGTTGGTGTTTTCACACACTAAGTGCCTGTGGAAATTGGCTGCCTTTAGGGTATTTCGGCTGTCATTATTAAGGAGATCCTGAAAGCTTTAAGAGATTTGGGTAACATCTTAGTTACTATGTACACTTTTTATGTTATGCTTTTAAATCTGTTTGCTTGAGTTAATAACTAAACTTAAAATCCCTTTAGTCACTGGCTAACAAGCAAATACTGGAGCACATCATAACCAAAATGTCACTAGAGGCAAAAATCACGAAATCACATCTCACTTTAGCCATGTCATGTGGGGGAATTCACTGAAGAAAGCAATTATATTTGGAAGAGTTAGCAGAAACCAGGCGGTCAAAGAACACGAAGGCTGGATACCATCAAAGCTGACCAGCCAGAGCATAGAAAACTCCAAGAACTGGTGCAAGATTGGAAGATTTGGAGAGACCTCATCCACAGAATCACCAAGAGTTAGATTCAATTGAATGAATAACACTATTATCATCATTCACTGCTGTGCTTATTGTCTCTGGAGCCAAAAGAGACAATTGCCTGAGCATCTGATCACCTGATCACTGCCCCGACACTTGGCAAAACACCTCCCACCCACCTTTTTGTTGATTCTACCATGTCTTCTCTTGTCTACCATGTCTACTTTCCAAAATAAAATAAAGGTAAATAAAATAAAATAAAATAAAATCTTCCAAAAGAGACAGGTGTGATATCTGACCTATAAGTTGTAAACACAAATCAAGCCATTTCATGGCAATTGTAGAACATACAGAAGTAGAGTGTACTGAAATAACTATTTTATGAGCAAGGTTGTCTATACATACAGTATAGACAGTAATGTATATCATAAAGAAAGAAATATGAAAATAGAAGGAGAATCTGCTGAGTGAGCAACAGACAGCTGTGAAATCATGAAATCAGAGAGAGACCAGATCTGAACCAATTATTTTAGAGCTTGCATGTGATAAACCCACGGTTCTGGACACGGCGGCCCATATTATAGGTATTATATACACGGGACTTAATTCATTCTAATTATCATGGTTGTATTCCTTATTTATGGCCAGTTTGTACTGCATAAGTCTTCTTAGATCTCATTATGGGAACAAATGTTTTTGTTCTTGTTATTTTATTAATAAAAACAGACTAAATGTGCACTCAACTATTCAAACTTCATTTCCATTAAGTGTTCAACATGTCACACAATGCATTTTTGTGGTTTAGCATAAAAGCCTCTTCTTCTTTTCCTTTATCCCCCTTACCAGGATGTGTCTATAATGATCTTTCTTCTGAATGTTAACCAAAAACATAAATATTATGTGGCAACTGTTTACACAGATGTTTCTGTGCTATTCCTTCCCCTCTTGGTTCTTCTTAAATTATATCATTTTCCAGCAAATGCTTAATTCAGTGTTTTTTCTGGATACGTTGATTCCCTTCAAAAGCATTATATCACAATAAAAATCCAGTAATATTCTGTCAGAGTTCCAAATTGAATTGGAGTCTAGTAAAATATATATTTCATTCAATGAATGTTGATTCTTAATACTCCTACATTTTTTTTAAAAGCATTTAACTATAGTGTTGAATTAGATAAGATTCAATTAAGTCTTTTTTTTAAAGGAATCATATTCAATTCCATTTTAATTTAAATCTCAACTGACAATAAAAGTTATTGTTCACAGGTCAAGGATGAATCTAGCCAGAAATGACTTTTACATGGAACTTAATGTTGAGTAGCATGATACAATAATAGCTAAAAAGGAAACTACGAGCATATGCAGAGACACATTTCTAATGAAGAAATAGTTTGGTGAGGCAAATTGGCCTACAGCTCACTCACCAGGTTACTTCCCTCCATTTTCGTTCAAGGCATGGATGAAATAACAATTTGATTTTTTGTTTCAAATCTGATTCTTCAGTGGTCCATATTAAGATACTTTAAAGCAGAATCTCAAAGGTGCTTTTCTCAAAAGGCAAGTGGACTGGGTTTTTTTCCTTAAGGAAGAAGATATTTCTTCCTCAAGGAAGCAGGAATCCACTTGCCTTTTGAAAAAGCACCTTTGCGACAAATATGACCTGGATGACTGAGAATCTCCATAGACTTTAAAACAGAACAGATCTACTTTTCATATTCCTAGCAAAATAGCCTATTTATACTTGATATTACAATGACTATTACCTTGTGCTTAGGCACCAGATTATGTCCTTTGTTCAATTGGTCCCTCATGCAAATGAGAATTCTGGCTAGAAGATCAGGACTCTAAACTGCAACTGGAACGCAATGCAGCAGATGGTTAGAGAGACATGTTGACTCTTTATTCATGTTCAATTATGACATTTTTGTGTGATTATTACTATCATGTCTACGTGTGCATGTGCCCTCAAGTGAGTCATGACAAGCCCCAGATTTTTTTTGTGGCAAAATTTTCAGAATTGGTTTGATCTTGCGTTCTTTTTAGGGTTAAGAGAAAAGGACTGGTCCAAGGTCACTCAGTTGGCTTAGTGCAGTGATGGCTAACCTTTTTGCCATCGTGTGCTAAAAGCATGGGGGAGTATAGGGGGTCACATGCACACATGCCCACACCCATAATGCAATGCGCTCCCCCCATGCATGTGCACGCTGTCCCCCCGGCACATGCATGCAGCCTCACTGAAGCCTTAGATCTTCCAGTTGGCCCATTGTACCATTTTTCGCTCTCCCTAGGCTTCAGGAAGGCTTCCTGAAGTCTGGGGAGGGCGAAAAACGGCCTCTGTCCTGCCCTCCAGAAGGCCGACAATAGCTGGACAGTGCACGCATGTATGCTAGAGCTGACAGAAGGCAATGCCTCATGTGCCCTCAGATATGGCTATGCATGCCAGCTGTGGCACGCGTGCCATAGGTTCGTCATCACGGGCTTAGTGCCTAAGGCAGGAGTAAAGTCAGAGTCTCCAGTTATTTGCAAATACATTACTCATGATAGATTTCTTGCTTTATGGAGCAATTCTTGTTGGGTCTTTAATCTGTTTCCTAAATCTGAAAATATCATACTGACACACGCAATTAAATCCTCTTGCTGTAGTTGTTAAAAATATTTGACAATGATACTAATGTTGAGATTGACATTTATCCTTGCTTTTAAAAGATTCCATATTTTTAATCAAACTTTATATGTATTATAATTTGTGCCTTCAGATTCTTTTCTTCTTTTGTTTCCTTGTGCATAAATACCAATGAATGTGCATAAATACCAATGAATGGTGTCATAAGTGCAAAGACCATTCATAAGTTACTTTTTTCAGTCTGAACGTTCGGTTGTAAGTCAAGGACTACCTGTAATCAACATTCAATAAAGAAATTCTCATTCTTTATATTATTATTCTGTACCATCAGCAGCAATATGAAAAGAACACAAGTGAAGAATGTATTTGAGTGAAAGGTAGGTGAATTATTTAATTAATGCTACAAATATATCAAACATTTTTCTTCATCTGTAGGAGGTGAGTCAGCTGACACTGCCCCACTGTTTTGCCCCTTGCTGCAAAACAGACTTGAAAGGCCCAGGGGGCAATAGTCATTAAGGTTTTGTTCATCAAAATTTTCATGTGCATAAAAGTTTCAGCTATATTTGTAAGTTGGGTCAGAAGTGGTTAAGATTCCTTTTCACAGAAGAATGTTAGGTTTTGTTTTATATATATGTAAGAAGAATGAGTACTGTTAGAGCATCCTATGCAGTTTCAGTTTGGTCTAGTGGTTAAGATCAGGGGTGGGTTGTGGATTGTTTTGCTGCCGGTTTGCTCAGGGTTGTAGCTCACGCATGCGCAACAATAAAAAAATCCAAGATGGCGGCACTCATAGAGACACCGACAGAATGGGCTCTGTGATGTCATCGCCAAGTTACTAATGGTACTAAAGAACTGGTTAGAACCGGTAGGAACCCCCTCTGGTTAAGGTGCTAAATTAAAAACCAGGAAACTGTGAGTTCTAGGTATGAAAATCAGCTGGATGCCTCTAGGTCAGTCACTCTCACTTAGTCTAACACATCTCACAAGTTTGTTGTTGTGGGAAAAATAGGAAGAAGAAGAAATATTAGGTATGTTCACTGCCTTGAGTTATTTATAAAAATAATAAAGCCAGGATTTAAAAAAGTTTTTAAAAATTCACATTCTCATTTACCTTTAACTAGAAATGACTGAAAAATAATTGCAACCTTGGGACCGGAATTGCTTTGCAGAGGCAGAGATGTGAGTTTTACAGAACCTTTCGAAGGTCCAATTGCCTCACAGCAACAGAGCTGAGTGTGATTTTTCTGCTTCTCTCTTTGTTCACTGAAAAATGAGCAAATACCAGTTATGGTAAATATCTTTGCCATTCCAAAAATGTTCATGTGTTTTTCCTTTCAGAGAAAGTGCTAGACTGAGACCCCAAGAAACTGCTTTGTTTAGTCTTGTGATAGCCTATGTTTGTCCTTTCTCTGTGGAAAATATCTCTGCACTGAAATAAATCATAAAACCAACATAAGTGCTGCCAAATAAATAGTACTTGGAGATGGAAAGCTGTTGGAATTATTTGGGAGATGTCCACAAAGGAGAGAACAAAAAAAAAAGATCAAACATGGAAAATTTGATAGGTTTGTTCCGGCCAAACTTTTGAATAGAACATAAATGCAATGTTGTCACCAGTTTTAAACAGATGATTTTAAAAAGGGGAGGAAATTCTTTGAAATGTTGTTGTGCAGAACATGCAGAGGATTTAATAGGGCTAGCACGAAATGTCGATGAAGACCAAGTCTGTCACCATGCAACTCTGTGACATATGGTCAATAGGTTGTTGGTAAATATTTAATCACCAGAAACGTTAGTCTCTGATGCAAAATCTCTCATATTACATAGATGTAAAGGTATTGCAACAAAGCGTGTGCCCTTTTCAGACAATGGTGCTGTATTACAGACTACCTACCTCTCCAGTCTACAATTAAAATTCAATCTGTTATCATCCTGCAACATCACTCATTCAAAGAGGTACTCATCATCTTCTCTTCAGTTAAACCTGTCCGCTGTGGTTCAAATGTGTCTGTACTCTGTATACGTACATTTGTATATTTATCATCTTCCTTCCTAATTATCAATCCACACAGGTCCACATATGTACAAACTCTGGTGTTCAAGGAGCAAAAATAGCATTTTTATTTATTATTTTTATGGAACAATCATCTATATTCTTTGGGCTGATGATGTTTTAATAAAGAAAAAAATCCAGATGTATGAATCATCATCATCTTCAACTTCGATGCCTTTTTTTAAAGGTAAAATACATAGAGCGAACTCATCAAACAAAATTTGTGTCTTGAAAACCAAAGTGGAACACACATAAGACTGGGCTTATTCTGAGCCAGTTTCAGAATCCAGAGTCTGCCTCTAAAATCAAGATAAAGAGTTTTCCCAAGGAAGAAAAAATATAAGGATGATATCTGAACAATGGCATTCAGTTTAGTCACAAATCCAAATATTTCAATATTTTGCAGGGTATCCCAACTCCCATGGTTAGTCTAAGATGCTTGGAAATCAAGGCAAAAGGCCAAATTATACTGTTCCTCTATTTTATGCCAGAAAAATCTTAATACTGGCAGGAGGTTAGCATTTATCTGACTTTTGCCTAAAGAAGTAACTGCTTTGCCTAACGCTGGGGTTAGATTTGCATTTTTTAAAAACTTTCTATACAATTGATGAATGGGGCCATAGGGCATTTCTACATTCATCAACATTTATGTCATACACTGAGATGATATGCAACCTATCCAGTGGTGGGATTCATCTGGTTTGCACTGGTTTGGGTGAACCAGTTGTTAAATTACCCACCCCACACTATCAAATTGGGTGCTGGGCGCTGCGCTGCAATGGAGAAACAGGCAACGGAGCGGCAGTTATGAGGGAAGGGGAAGGTTGCTTTCCCTCCTCCTTCCTTCATGCCAGCCACTCCATTGTCCATTTCTCCATTGCAGTGCAGCGCCCAGGATCCACTTTGATAGTGGGGGACATAATAATTTTCTTGGCCAAACTAACCCCGCAGTCTCCCCTACATTGGGCCCAGCTTTGATTGTGTTGTCAACTGAATTCTTCTCCCCTCTCACTTTTTCCCACAGACTGACCAACATCCCCTGCAGTTAGATCCATGAAGAGGGGGGAATCCTCCTTCCACTTCTCCCTAATTCTTCACCTTCCCGCATGAGTTCTTGGGAGCATCAACTCTATGGTAACCTCCCCCTCCTCATTCCTTGGAAACCTTGCCTCTTAAAGAAGCCGTCCAGAAGGCTGAAACAGCCGCTAGACCAACATGCAGAGAAGCACCCTCAGAAACAGCCTTTTGGCAAAGGGTGGAAATTGAACAATCGGTTCACCCAGGGTCAGGTCGGCCAATATGGGAGGCTCGTCCCACACGTGTGGCAGAGCTGGAGGCAGAGATAGGTCACATCTCCCACAACAGCCAACTTCACCCTGGGCAAACCAGTTGTTAAATTATTTGAATCCCACCACTGCGTGACCTATCCTCATTACTAATATTTTGACACAAAGATGTTTGGCCATCTCTAGAAGATACTATAAATTGCTGGAGTAGAAATGATCTTACTATGCATACATTTAGTTGAAGAAAATAACTATATAGCTGTGAGATTAGCCAAGCAATAACTTTATAAGGCGAAGGAAGAGGTTTTAAAAAGGCTTCAAGAAAGCCCTGTGAAATTGACATATTCTTAGTATTATAATTTATTTACTAATGGATGTGGAGAATCAAATGAAAAATTTACAGTAGGATCTAATGAAGAATGGAAATTCTAGTTTGAACATCACTTCCTAAAATTAAGTGCCATTACCAGGAGCTTGATAGTTCTATAATTTACTTCTTGAATTTTGTCTATTAGCTGGAGTTGTCTCATTGCTGGTTTAAAATATAGTGCACGTACAGTATATTAACACCAACAGACATTCTATAAATGGTCTTCAAATAGTTGGTCAATGTTGATTTGAGTTAAATTTGATACATACTTGTTATACCATATATAATTAATTCATAAATTTCCTCAAAAATGTTGAGGAAGATAATATTTACTGGAAATGGATAAAATGACTGCATAGAAAAGGTGGTAATCAGAGGATGCTGACGAGACAAATGGAATCTCAGTGATTGAATGAACTTGGCATACCTCCAGTGCTAGATGTTCAGACTAATAACAGGGGCCGACTATTATATCCTACCTTGAGTTTCTGTAGGCATTGATTGGCTATTATTGGACTAGGTGGAGCTCTTGGACAAAATTCTGCAATACAATCCTTCTAATTTGGAAATGCAGTTGCTGAGAGCACTGTACTAATAGAATTCCATGCTCTGCTATCTTGAAATATTGATACTCAGATCTCCCCTATTCTAAACCACCAGCTCAAAGTTAAAGAAAATATCCATAGATAGATCTTTATATATCAGATTCAGAATTTTATTACAATACAGATGGAATATTTCATCTCCTGAAAATGAGTATTTAACTATATTATATATTCCAAGCTTTCTTATTAAAAAAAGTCTGACAGAGTTTGCATTGACTGTTCGTTTTAGATCATCAGTGCCACATTAGTCATAACCAACATTTCAGCCAAGTGATGACTGAAAACATATGGAACATACAAAAAAAAAGGGTTTTCATTTCAGTTAGAAATAATGGTTTGAACATGTGCTATTTAAATTTGTTTAATGCCTTCCAGTGTACAATGTGTAACAACGCAATTTGTCTTCAGCATCATCAGGAAATCTTGTCATAAGAATCATCAAGAAAACATGAAAAACACATCACAGCATCTGTCAAAGCACAGAACTACGTGCAAAAATAATTCAAGCTGTTAGTTGTTGAAATTGCAGACAGACTCCAGAGGGTGGCACAGCATAATAAATCAACCATCGATCATCCCAATTCAAAAGAGTCATTTATTTACCTTTATGCATTTCAAGGATTCCATTCTAATACCAAGTATTAAAAACTGAATATATGAAGTTAGCATTATTCTCTTACTCTGTCTCTCTTTGTATTGGATCTAAATCTGATCACTTCTTCAATAAACATATGAAATCAGTGACGTTATGGTTAATCTGAATAGAACTAATTTTTGTTACAGTGATTTAAGTAACTCAGTTCTAAATATGTGTTTGTCTGGATTCAAAATATATGTGTTATCTCACTTTTCAATCAAGTAGATCATTAATTTATAAATCATGAATAGTTACTATAATAAGAACTTTGTAAAATTATTAGTGTAACATAATATGGGGGTCATTTATAATAAATGTGCCAATTGAAGAATTTTAAATGACACAAATTTTAACCAAAGAAAGAAGAAACAAATCTATTTTTGTTTTATATTGGCTAGATTGTGGCTTAAACATTATAATATATGTATAATATATAATGTTCAGCTATTCTACATTGTCAGCACTTACATTTATATTCTTGATTTTTTCTTTACTTCTTGTCATTTTTAAAATTTATATATACATTTAAAAAATGACAAGAAGTAAAGAAAAAATCAAGAATATAAATGTAAGTGCTGACAATGTAGAATAGCTGAACATTATGAAAATTCTATAAAGAACTTATTTTTGTTTAACTTACCAAGGCCAGCCAGGAAGATACAGAGAAAAGAATATCACTGACTTAGTCATACTTTCAAGATTTATTTTATTCATATGACAGTGAATCTGATATAGTGTCAGATTAGGGCAGAGTTTACATTTCCATTCAGTCATGAGCCAGCCACTAAATTATTCTACCTAATCTATTTTACACAGGACCTTTGAAGAATGAAAAGAATAAATAAGTAAGTATAATAATTATGCCATAGGGAAGATTTGCAGATCAGTGATATTATACCAAGTTCATTTCCCAATATCTCTAGGGATAACTCAAAAGATTATTGTCTGAAACTATCTTCAATTTCTTGTCTTCACCATGGATAATATAAAGCCTAGTTGAATGTTTCCCAAAACCAGAAACATCCAAATATATGAAGTTCAACTCCCAAAATTCCCCAGCCAACAGGGCCATTGAATTCAAATCTATCCATCTGGAAAGTTCCAAGACTGAGCCAGCTTCATGTGACATCTGCTCATTCATGTTATGAAATTTCAGGAAAACAGTCCAGACTGGTATTAAAGAAAAACTGGGGATTCAGCAAATAATGAAGGAATATGGAACATGAACTGGATTTTATTGTAGTACACCTTTCCTTCCTCTGCCACTCTTTAAGCTGCAAAATACTTTTTCATGAATGAAGGTAAATATGCGTGTCCCAGGATAATGTGGCAGGTTCCAATCTGGGTTGGTCACCTGGACCAGAAGTTTAGTCTTCTGAACTTTCAGATACTGTATTTTTCAGAGTATAAGACGCTCTGGAGTATACCTTAGGATTTGGGGAGGAAAATAAGAACAAAAACTGCCTCTGCCTACCAGCATCCATCGGTATTCATCTGGCTAGTGTCCTGTCAGTGTGTGAGAGAGTTGAGGGCTGTTTGGAAACTGAAACAGTAATTGCTGTGTGAGCAATAAGGAGAAAGTTTGGAGCCTGGCCGTGACTTAGCTCTGCAGCTCTGAATCTCTGAAACTAAAACTGAAACTCCTCTCCTTTGCTTGTGTTTTGCTTGTATTTACTACCACGTTGGAAAAGCTGCTTTTGGTATTGTATATTTACCTCATGTGTTATATTATACAGTATATAGAATTTATTATAGAATTCAGAACAAAATAGTTAAAAAAATTCAAGGGCAGAATCAAATTTGGAACACAAGTCACAATAATAATTCTCCACTGAAGCAAAGCAAAGAATTACGTTTTAACTTGGAAGAAAAATTGAGAACATTATGTAATAAAGTATTGCTATTTTGGTGGCATTTGGTAGTGCAGTGGTTAGAATGCCGTCTTGCAGGCTAACTCACTGCTCACTCCAGGAGTTCAATTCTGAAGGTTGACTCAGCCTTCCATCCTTCCGAGGTGGGTAAAATGAGGACCCAGATTGTTGGGGGCAATATGCTGACATTGTAAACTGCTTAGAGAGGGCTGTAAAGCGCTATGAAGTAGTTTATAAGTCTTAAGTGCCTGTAGAGATTCTCAGTCAACCAGGTCATGGTTGTCCCAAAGGTGCTCAATCTGGATGACTGAGAATCTCTACAGACTTTTAGCTATACAATTTGGGATGAACACCCTTTGAATGGTGTGGATTTCCAGAGGAAAAATTGCAGACTGCAGAAACCAGGAGCACTACTCAGGTGACACAGATAAACCTCCAAGTGCTTCAACGGCCCTCTAAAAGGTTGCAGATTACCAGCTGTCTGCAAGGAATATAAATCCTTCCATTCCCCACTAGCTTGCCAGAGCTGAAGAAGCATCTTGGATGAGAAGCAAAATGTCTTCAAAAGAAAAAACAAGGAAGTCCAGTTGACTCCTGAAAAGGCACATTTGGGATAAGTCCAAGTGCTATTGCTATTGCTTTTAAGTATCTGGATGTTACCTGCATTTACTTGTATCTTATTTTTAAAAAACCAACCAGGTTTAGCATGCAATACTGAATATTGAGGACTAGGCTTTGTGTGTGTTCACTGCAATTTTCTTCATTTAGTGGTAAATGAGGTGCATTTCGACAAACTCAGAGGCATAATCTCTAAGGTTGGTGCAAATAAAGCTGCCAGTGCAGTTGGCTTCAAAAGTGCATTGGAGGAAATAGAAATTATGCCTTGTCATATTTCCACCCTATAAACTATGACTAAACTATTGTGTCTTTATGGGCCTTGAAAAGCTAAGGGTAAGAGCATTCAGAGATCTCAATAAGCCCATCATTGCTTCTGCCATAATAAACATGCGGCGATGTTAATATTTTTCTTCTAATTTTCTAACTGTCTGAAGTTTCTCCTTGGCAGCATATTAATCAAGTCAATAATCTTTACTGTATATTCTACCTCAAAAGTTTCTTCACTGATGATTCAAGCATGCCCAGGTTTTTATTAGACAAATAAAAGGAACCATAACAATTAGGTTTCTATTACTATCTTTTAGTAGAATTTCCCCCCTACTCTTGTTATTTTAATGTGGCATAAACTTTTATGCTGGCATTTACAGAGTCAATTGCTAGTGAAAATCAGCTACAATCTAGGAAACATTGTGCCACTGGGAAGATTACAACCATGCAAATACTTTGCCCCTTGGCCCTTTTTTTTTTGTTCCAAATAGAAATTTAAAAAGATCCGCCTATACAATGAAAACAGGAATGAAAATGAAAGAAAACCAGGAAGAATGAGAGGAAATGGAATTTCTGAATGGGTTCTGCTACAACTTTCATTAACATTGCAACAATACCTATAATATGATTTTTGAGGAGTAAGCTTTTTATCGCACAGTAATAGTTTCTATGCTTTTTGATACTAGGGCTTATGCCTCCTATCAAGCGGCAGCACCTCTAATATTTAAGAGATTTGCAGATCCTGAGAGACTGGAATTCTTCTTGAATCTTCGGAATGTTTTGTGCTGGACATTTTAGAAGATAAAAACAGATTTATATAGATTTTTACAGGATTATCTAGAAAGCATAGTTCTAGGGAAGCTGCGAGATTTCAATAATAATAATAATACTTAGCAGGACTGGGCCAGGCCAGAATTTTTTTCTTCTTCCCAGTAATCCTCCATTTTGTCAGTCAAGTATCTCATGCGACAATTATCTAAACAAAAGACAACTCTATATTTAAGATAATCCCATACCACCAAAGTAAAGAGTGCATACACAAAAACAGAGAGAGAGATGAAACTCAGTGGAATACACAGCTATACACAGCCTTCATTTTGAATGTCTGTGTGTGAGAGAGAGAGAGGGAGGGAGAGAGGAAGAGACACTGTGTGTGTGTGTGGGGGCTATCTAAGAGGAACAGGGTTCCTTCAGTCCCTGGAGACCGGAGTTTCACGTTCTGATCTCCAGGGCTCCTTCGGCTGCGCGCAAAGCAAACGGGGGCCCTGGAGAGCACATAGCCCTTCTTTTGCAACCTGTAAAGGAGGACCGGTAGGGGTGAGTGGGTGGAGGGGATGAAAGGAGTTGTGCAAAGGCGTGTGTGTGTGAGGGGTTTACCCTCTGTCTACGTACCCCCCTCCTTTTCTCCCGAATCTTATTGGATCCTCCCCTCCCCACCTCCGTTCCCAGCTTTCTAAAGCACCTCCGCCCCTATATCTATCAGGATGAGTCCAGCCTCCTAGTTCTCTCCGCAAGTCACCTTGTCTCCGGGACCAAAGTCCACCCCACCGGCTCTTCTGGGTGTTAAGTTTTCTTTCTTTCTCTCTTTCCCCCGCCCCACTTTTCCCGGAATGGTCCAAGCTTTCGACTTCGCCAATTTCCTCAAGTGAACCTTTACATCGCCCACCTGCTTTGCCTTAAAGAGGGACCGTCCAAGCAAATCTGCCAGATCGGCTTCCCTGACCCACACCCTTTTTTTTTTTTTTTTTTTTTTGTGGAGGCTTGATCCCTTTTATATCACTTGCTGTTGTTATTGTTATTGTTATTATTCCTACTACTATTGTTGTTACTCGTAAGATTTCCTTCCCCGCTTTCGGAAAGCTCGCGGGCTCTTATCTTTCCTCGCCGGAGCGCGCACACGCGCCTGAGCGCGCGCACACCCGGGCAAAGAGACGTATGTAAAGCGCGGTTTGTCAAAGCTGGGGCTCTCGGCCGTTGAGGAATCGCTGGAGGGTGACGGCTACCGTCCCGAAAGCTTACGGCTTTCAGATCTCACCCTTCGGAAAGCTCCAGCAAAAGCTTTGGAACTACCATGGGATATTCGCTTGCCTCGTGGAACCTTTTTATTCCGGGACGTCTCGCCTCTTGAAATTCCGCCCGGTGAGTACCTTACCTGGTCCTGACTCTTGACATAGCGGCTTCCAGCTCTTTTGGGTATTACAACAGAGCTGTGTGTGTGATAGAACAGCTTGTCCCACCGCAACCTGGCTCCCTGCACACGATAGACTGCCGTGCCCATCATCCCCAGCCAGATTTTGACACCAAGGAAGAAGCGAACAAACGTTTAATGTTTGCTCGCCCGTTTGGCCAGCACTCCCCCTTTCAGAGAAAGGGCGGCCAAGCAAAAAATATCCCTATTTGGGGAGATATTTTTTTTGGGGGGGTGGAAGCTTGGGGGATATTTGCAAACCCTGAATATTCCCCCTTACGTAGAATACTTGTCTTTGCACTGAAGAACCTTTCCACCCGTTAACCTTTTCCTCGCCCATCCGCGTTCAATTGGCAGCATTTGGTTTAAAATGTGAGCGCGCGGGGAGGCGGTGGAGAGAGAATCAACTTTGTTCCGTAACTTAGATTTCTCAAAGCTTCTAGTGCCGCCTCTTTCTCCTCACGCAAACACATACACAGGTGATAAACCACCACACGGCAATTATAAGCCCGGGCTGTTGAATGCTTCTTGACATCCGAGGAGCTCTCGCAACGTGCTTTTCGTTCGGCGCGCTGAATATGGTTGTTCCTGTTGG